>SMGT01002112.1:191682-207835 GCA_004794575.1 Lanistes nyassanus | reverse complement strand
CATTCAAAATACCCCTGTATTTTAATGTATATTTATTTCAAGTCATACTGACCTCAGAAGCTGCTCCCTTGGTACGTTTAAAGCTATTGCATGTAATACAGATACCACTATTAATATTACCCATTATTCCCACTAACAAAGGAAACATATCACGAGGCGAGGAGCTATCCTTCTGACTGCCACAGTGTAGTGGAGGTTGGTTGTATATTAACATCAGGCCAACAGTGAAGGCTATTTCATCAGGGAGATAGGAGGGGAGAGGGTGCTGATGGGTGTTGGGGGGGGGGGGGGAAAGAAAGGGAAGGAAACCAGATTTCCCAGAGAAAGCTCTTGCTGATCAGCCTCGTAAACATGAACGGTTGTGCCAGACATAAGATCCACAAGCGTCTGTATCAGTGGCAAATGTGTTACCACTAGGCTATAGGGCACACCCAAATTAGTGGAGAGAAACTATCAAATAAAATGTGATCATGTTTGGGTTTGGCCAGAAACAACCAAATGACTGTATCAGCATCACATTGGTTTATCGCTGCTAAACACTTGCTGATCAGAAAATCAAGCTCCATCGTACTAAAGCAAGCAAAGAAGAGATATAGCGTATCTAACTTTTAGCGAAACTAACTTTCTGATCTGCGCACGGGCAGCAGGCAGGCCGGCCAAGTCTTCGTTGAGCAGATATTTCTTTGCCCCCAGGCAGTAGTCCTCTATGTAGGTCGGCCAATGAAGATGACGAGGGTCAAAGTAGAATGTCTGTAAACAAAGCCCGTATGAAGATTTAAAGCAGGCATGACAAGAGGATGTTGCAATGGCAATGACGACAAAGTCACTGTCATGAGCTGCAAATGGTCACTATGCTGAGGTTCAATAATTTTGACAATGATCAGATGCACATATCAGTTTTAATTAAATATGAATTAAGATTTCAACAGAAATGTTCATAATGTCCTAAAACCACATAAGAATGGGCAACTCTCAACAATGTTTAACCTGCAAAATTTTATTTCCACTCAGGTCACTTATCTTTTCAGAATGATTTTTAAAAAAAAACCAGCATGCTAAGAATTCCTACAAGTCTGCAATATGAGAGTTTTCAAGAAGTTTTAAGGCCACCCCATTCACTTATCCATTTAAAATATACCTTGCGGTCTTGCTGTGTTAACTGGTGACGCAGCATTTCTGTGTTGTTGTTGGCCCATGACCAGGAATTGCAGGTGAAGAAGGTCAGTGTGTCCAAAGACCGATGCAACTTGCGATATATCCTCACCATCCTGACACCCAGACCAACTATTCTCAGCTTATATTCTTTCTATATTGGGTAGGGGGTAGGGGTGGGAAAGAGATCAAGGTCCACAGAGGGACAGCCTTCTGTATATGAAGAAAATGGAACAAGCAGCATATACGTGCCTTTTAAGAAGAAATCAAACTGGACAAAACACATTACAAGATTACTTTTAAGAATTTTGAGCTGTAAAATGTCTACAAAATTAGTACAATGGCTCAATATACAAACCTGGGCTTCTGTCCCACCAACCGGTATCCTAAATCTGCCACGTATGCTGGCGCAAGATGACTCACAAACAGCCAGTAATCATGCAGAAAACTGGGGGTAAAAAGCCAAACTTCTTAGCGTAAGGCTTTCGAAAGGTTCTTTTTAAAAACATTATTACACAAAGTAAACATCTGGTGATGAACCTTGCAAGGGCAGTCTGTTTATTGTTCAGATAAAGGGGCAAGATCTTTGAAATGTTATGTAGAGATCTCATTATCAGGTTTGTTTTCTACTTTGTAAGCAAACTTTTTTTAGAATGTGGCAGCTGTCACATCCAAATTGGCAGCTGCCATGCAATAAAAGAAATGAAACAAATGATAAATAAAGGGGAAGAACTCATATTTTAAAATCATGTTACAAGAAGAACGAGGGAGTCATTATCACTGGAATTTTGGCATAAGACTTGTGCACTGACATGAGAAATGCTAACCATTAGTATAAGATTAATAAGTCAGTATCATGTCTGTGACAAAAACTGACATTGTGAATTTGACCCTAACAGTTCATGTCTGGTGCAAGATCTGTCCACTAAGAGTGCATTTTTAAAAACAATCCGCTGAGCAGTACCCTATGAAGAGTTTATAATATTGTCCCTTGCAGTCAATGTGCTGCTGCACTTTGCTGTAATAATAATACACATGAGAATTTCAGGAAAACAATACCTGTTGTTAGTTAACACTGCTTTCGGCCTCCGGAAGCATGCATCCAGCGGAGTCTGTTTGTATGTTCTGACCACTTCGTTCTCTGCAAGAGACGCAAAACAACTTTGGAACACATTGTAAGGGGAAGGGACTGAACAGCTTGCTGTCAGTTTGACAAACATGCTGGTCGCCTCCATTCAGACAGACAACATGATAATCCGACCATATGATTCCCAGTGAAACTAAGTGAAAGGCTCATCTCTAATATGACACTCAGAATTATTAAAAACTCCACTACCCTACCTCTCTGGTTCTTAATTTGGAGAAATGCATGATCTTGGCTATGACACAAGAAATAACCCTGATGCACAACTTTTACTGAAAATTATTGTAAAAGTGCTAAATACATTACACCAGCAGTTACATGCACTCACACGTGCATGTACCCGTACCCTAATCCACACCCAATGTTCCAAACCATCAACATTTTGCAGCTGGGGTTTGCACAAAAAAGAGGTACAGACCCATCTGTCCCCAGGTGAAGGGGTTGAGGTTGCCAGTGGTGGTGTGGTAGATCATGATCTGACGAGGGCGAGCCACAGCTGTGTACCAAGCTACCGTTATCATCACATTGATAGGAATGTCTACTGGCACCAGGTCAGCCACAGCATTGGACTCTCCCTTCATGGAGCGAAGAATTCCTCTTCCAGTCTGTCCATAAACATGAAAATCATACATAAACCTTGTGTATGCATACAAAATCCCCGTGCATACTTGTAATCAGTCTATAAACTTTCAATGGTGTTACAGCTTGCACATTCTCAATAAGGTGCTTTCAAGGCTGACTTTCTCTTCAAATCTTACTATTTTAGCTGTCTGCAATACCAGCAAAATCTATTCAGATAAGAACCTATTTAATGCTGATTACTTTCTCAAAAAATGCTCTACGAGGAATATGAGGCTGCTTCAGGATTTTATCACGTCAGCAATGACAAGAAAACAATCTGATTACGAGGTCTCAAGGAGTGACCTGCATAAGTATTCACATCTGCACCTCCAGTCACAAAAGCACTCGTAACACTCGTTCACCCCATGTATTTTGTGCGCATCTTTGTCTATGGAGAGGAGACAGTGGTCCATGCAACCCAGCTCACAACTGTACTTGAAAACAGTTTAAAAAGTTAACAAAAACAGAACTGAGCCAAGCTAAATTAAACAATAGATGACACAGATAGCTAGCAGTTTTGGGGCATTACCCCTTTGTCAGGACAATACAAACACAGAGACAAAGACAGAAACAGATCAAGGCAAAGACACCTTTTAATCCTCTGTTTGTCTCTCCCCTATAAGTATCTTCATTTTCTTTTAGTAATTAACTCCCCTTGTAACTAACTTCCACCACCACCGCATCCCTCGCTCTCCTTCCCTGCTACCCGCCATGCAATTGGTCATGACTGCAGAGGCTGGTCGTGATCTGATTGGCTGTACAAATTACTTCCCTTGCTAGCCACTTTTTAATGCGCGTCTATCCTGTCCAAGCAGTTTTACCCCATGCCAGACTATGTATTTCCCTCTGCCTCACCAAGCTAAGTGCCTGGTTTTGTCTCTGCCTTTATCTGTCTTTGTCTCTGTGTAGTCCTGACGAAGAGATAATGCCCCAAAACTGTCGGCTGTCTGTGTTGTCTATCGTTTAACTTAGCTTGGCTCAGTTCTGTTTTTGTTAACTTAGGTTTATCTCCAAGTGGCAGTCACTTGTTCATTTTCAACAAGTAAAAATCTTGATCTAGCTGCAATGGAGAAGAAGGGGAACTTACTGCTATGTATAATCCACTGGGACCATTGTAATTGTCTATCCAACCCTGAAATTGAGAACAGAAGAATTCAATGTAGGACAATTACTATATTGTTTTAAAAAAGTCTTTGTCATTACCAACATCAAAATTTTAAAAGAACACACATAGAGATATACTGCAAGATTAAAAATACATTAAACAGTACACGTAGTGAGGATTCTATCCACTAATCCAGACTTAAAGACATTCTGGTGTTGATGTTTATATAACAACTATAGTACAGCAATGTTTATCTCCACATACTGGAAAAGGTTCTTTCCACGTAGCACCAACAATTGAAGGTCTCACAATGGCAACAGGAAGACCAGCCCCCTGTGTAAACAACACCCACTCTGCCAGCTGCTTGGTATAGGTGTAAGTATTGGGCTTGTTCCGAAGAAGCTTCTTTGTGAAAAGTTCGACCATTTCATCATCCATCCATCTAAAGAATAGATGAAGACAAAGAGCTGATGCATCAGATCCCTATAAGTAACAATACCTTTAGTTTCAGCTAGTTTTATTTGTCTGCTAGGCTTGTGTCATAAGCATTGCAAGCCTGGGTTAATTTGGCAAAAACTGAATGTTCTCTAACACTTAATGGTCACTGCTTTGCCAAGTTGGAGTCGTGGCAGGAAACAGATGACGTTTAACCTCCTTCACATCTACCCCAACCCCTTAGTATGCACACACATATCATGAATTTTAAGCTAATAGTAATAAAGTAATTTATGCTCAACCACAAATAGCTCCAGTATTCTTAAACCTAAAATAAAATAGGAACAAAATGAACACATTTTATTGTTGCATAATGAAACAGAAAGCATCTTTCATGTGAAATATTTCCCACTCTCCTGCCCCTCTGCACTCTGAATTCTACTTACTCTAGGACATCAATGACCTTTTGTGGTTCAACAGGCGGCGTGTAAATGGTCTCTTCTATGTGGGGTCGGTCACAGTTTGCATAGGCAGTAGATACATGAACAAAAGCCTAAATAAAGAACAATGTCATTCATATACAGCTGAATGCAAACTGCACCCTTTCAATCATCATGTTGTCATGTAATTTCCATCCTTACTGAAATAAAATGAAATCAATTCGGTAACTCCTTGACAGTATGATAGCTACAATGTCTATGTATGCACATACAGCATGATGATGGCTGAGAGAAATGTGTTAGTCAACTTAGTGTTGCTGGCTGTTATCATACATGTATAAGGAAACCTCATTTTATAAAATGTCTGCTGATTACACAGATAACTAAATATCCATATTTAAATATTTTTTTTAAAATCCATTTTGTTTATTCGCAGCTTACACTAATTAGACACATGAGGACCAATTTATGTGCCAAAGAGATGTAGATGTTTGAAGGATTTGATCCCATGAATAAAATAGGGTTATTCTCTCAACTTTTTGCATCTTGTAATAAACTAATATTAATTATCTGGAATTAATTGTGCACTTTAATACTTTGGTTGCTAGGAGGCCATCCAGCGACCCATTCCTTCCTAAGTGCAGCAGCACTCAGGAACGTTCCCGGACTACCCGCTTTTTGGGAATTCCTGGTTCTGCCATTTTACTAGATAAAGGGGGCAGACTGTGCTTAACTTGTAGCTCAGGCATTTGGGTTTTATGAGGTTGCTTCCCTTTGACCATGTATTGACTAAACATCAAAGCTTAAGAAAAAATTTTATTCAGCATATGTCTACATTTAAAAATCAGTTTGATTCTTGCCTGTAGTGCTTATGATTATTTCTAGGGATTTTTACACATGGGCCTAGAATGTAAAGCTCAATCAAACTGCCATGAACAATTCAAAATGGCTGGCAGGCATCGGGTTTATGGGCCTCAGTTTACTACAATGTTAAAGAATCGCTTTAACTCTTAAAATTATAATGCAAAATCAAAGCATGATTATAAAGATGGCTCCCTACTATATACTCACTTCCAAATGTTTGAAGTTTTTGCAAAGTTCAATCATCTTCTGAACTGCAACAACATTCATTTGTGTGGCAACTCTGCAATGACACAATGGAAAGTAATAATATTAGTTATTTTACCATGGCTATCCCTTATAATGAATCTGAAAACTCCATAAAATCTTAATTCCCACTCCAAAAAAAAAAAGTTATGTTCCCGGAGTGCAGTAAAAATGTACTTCAAAATACCTTTGGTTTTCTTCACAAAAAAACTACAACGGATTCTTCTGTGTTGTGGCTGAAATGCACAGCCAGGACAGTCTTGTCTTCATTTTAAAAAAAATGTGCATGTCTGTTTTGTTGACAAATCATTTAGGGTCATGTGCAACAATGTACCTTCATGTTTTCAATGAAGAAAATGACACTTTGGCTAAATCTTTGCCTTCTAATCAGGAAGGAAAAAACTTCATTAAAGTTTGTACATATAATAGGACAACAGAAATTTGAAGTTTTATTTTTCAAAATTTTCTTTAACAGTCCTTTGTACAGCAAATGGCTTCTGCTACTGACCAGACATTCTAGACATTTTCTTGTCTGTGGTGGTTGTCTTCACTGTTCTTAGGACTGACTAAATGTTGAAAATATTGGATGCATATGGACCCTAGGGACATTTCCATTATAAACACCAGACAGGAGATATGAAAGCGTTTGGTCAGCATTCTCTCAGTTTTGCTGCCCCTAATGTCTGGAACTCGCTGCCTGCTAAACTCTGCGATGCTCCTTCTCTTCATTCATTCAAAATACAGCTCAAAACCCATCTTTCACCTCGCTTTTCCCTGATTGTACCGAGCTGGTTGGTAATGGTGCTCTAGGGAGAGAGAGAGAGAGTGAGAAATGGTTAGAGAGTAAGAGAGAGAGAGATTGCGACCATGCAAGCAAGGTTGCTTTCTTGGTATGTTTTATGTGGTTGTGTGGTGTCTGGATATACTGTGGGATACTGTAGCTGTCTTCGTTGTTTTTGTAAAGCGCATTGAGCTCTTCGGGAGAATAGGGCTCTAGAGGAATCCTTTTATTAATCATTCTTATATACGGCAGAACACTAAAACACTTTATCCCTAATGCTCAAAGAGTATCAAGTCGCATAATTGCATATTCTTACATCAATGCCTGGATGTGAAAACTGTTAAAAGAAACATTCTGCCTCTCGACTATAGCATCAATAACGCACTGACCAAGTCAGTGTTCTGAACTAAAGTCACCAGGATCACACTGCACATGGCATGATTGATTAGATAGCTCACATAATGCAGTTGTTTTGCCAACAGCCATGGACTTTATCATCTTCAGTAAACAACTGCCTCTGTCAGGGTCTCAGATATTGTCAGGGTTCACAGGGCTGGCCATGGCCTAAAAAGGACTAAGGATGGTCCACATGATACTGAGCTGCCTTTCACATGTTTTCATAAAACTGCACTTCCAAATGTATGTGGAATCCAAGTTCTGGATAAATTGGAAGCAATAGTAATACTGTACAAATATTACCCCATATTTCCTTCTTAGCTTGTATAGTTTCTTTCATGACGCTGGTGGATAACTTACACAATCTAAACAGACAAAATATATAGTATGTGCAGTGCTTCTGGTAACTTCAGAACTGCAGGGACTCCATAGACCATGACAAACAGTCCACGATTGCTGCAGGAAATTCATGTTAACTCAACAGTTACTTAGCTAATGTTTTGGTGACAAGCATCTGCATGCATCTATAATCAGCTGGACCTCACTGACTGAGCCCCCGCTGACCGGGTATTTAAGCTGAGGACAACCCTGCTCTCAACTCTATGGAGTACACTGGGTTATCTATGATTCAACATTTAAATGACTCTCTGTGGACTTTTTTTTTATCAAGCAGATGCAGCGGGTACTTTACCTATTCAAAGTGTCAGAAAGGTGATGTGTAATCTGATGCCAGGGATAAGAACTGTTTATGCTACTGCCATATGACTTACTTTCACTTGCCAAAGGTCAGGTGACAAGTGTAGTGAGTAAATGATCTGCGCATTAAAAAACTTTAATGGTATTCAAAAGATGCAGTGTATTCTGGCTCAACTTCCTAATTAAATGTTTTTGTTTTCTATAGCAAACAAATAAAGAACAGAATGCTCATAATTATTTATCAATATATCAGTCCCTCCATAAATCAGATATACACTGATACAAAGACTCTGAGTTTGAATTTGTTGTTATGTTGAATCGCATCACATAATATATGAGACTTGAAAACTATTCCTCTAATTAGTACAGTCTCATGTATCACCTGATGATCCTGGAACAACATTACAAACAGCTGATTTGTGCAGAAAAATGCAAAAGAATTTTATGGGAAACTTTCTCACCTGAGAGTTTCATCAAATTTAACAGTGGCTGCACTATGGAAAACAATATGGACACTATTTTCCAAGACATGCTTGTCAGCATCTGAAATACCCAATTCTGGCAACAAAATATCACCACAAATTGGAGAAATCTGCTTGTCAAAATGGGGCCGTTCTCTACGAAGTCTGTCAAACAACTGCAAAAAGAATAACAGTTTGTCACTACACTGTATTGAACTTTACAGACAGGAACACCTGTAGACAAAAAAGCATTTGTGATCTGACTTTAACAGTGTGAGTGTGAGACTGCATCTACAAATATGCATGTGTGTGTGTGTGTGGTGGGGGAGGAGTAGAGGGTGGGGGTGACGCATGGACATATGTGTGAACTTTTTCCTCACCTTTCTGTCATGTCCACAGAAATCACTCAAGTGAATGCACAAGCCAATAAGGCAATAAGCATGCTTGCATGCACAGAAACACACACACACTTTCCTTCTCTCTCTCTCTCACACAGTGACACATACACACACACTTTCCTTCTCTCTCACACAGTAACACACACACACACACACACACACAAACACATAATGATTTACATATAGCTGTTGGTGACACCACTATTTTATTAAAATATCACCTGACAGCATTATCTATGGTTCTAGACTGCTAACGGTAACACTATAGTTAAAGGCAACACTATGTAGGTAATCGTGATAACGTCTGATAAGGTTATGAAATTTTTTGGTATCACAGTATGTTGGATCATCCGAGCCAGATTATAGAGTTCGGCAACCTTTGTGGTAACCGTAAGGCAATAAGTAGGCCTACTGCTCTCTTCTTTTTTTTTTTAATTCAGATTATTTTTGTAAACCTTACAACACCCAAGCATCCATTCTTAATACTTTTGAAAAAAAAGGAAACATAAATAAAGAAACAATTTAATAAAGACTGTGCTGAATGGAAAAGACTAGAGAAGCTGGCAGACTATGAGTATGACTGCTTATAATGCACATTAGTAATAGTATGATGTGTAAATACCATCCTGATAAGTGATATGCACCTAGTTTGAGGCGGGACATTAAGCAACAACCAGTCAACCAACATAGTGTAAATAGCAGAAGCAAAATTCATTTTTCATTCAATGACAAATCACAGAAAAAGATGAGGTTTATGAGTTCTAAAACAGAAAAACCGCTTTTTAAAATCTAGCTTTCAAAAATATATAAATAAATCAAAATTTTGTAAATGCAGCAAAATAATCAAGTTATGCAATTCTGTGTAAATTACCAACTACAATAACACAATCCACTGACAAATGTTAAAGGAAATACAAACTTTAATTATTACTGACAAGATATTCTCTGATTCAATGTCCTAGTATTTAGACACTAAGATCACTAGATTCAAGAAACATTACTAATTTCAGCAGATTTTTCAACATCATAATCCATTGAAGTAAAATTCATTATTTAACATGAAAACTAAAGAATAATGCCTTAACTGGTTCGCCTTAGTATAAAAATAGTTATGATCAACATTTCTGAAATGTGCATCAGGTCTTTTTTTCTCTCTCCCCCATCTTTTTAAGCTTCTTTTTGCCACCACCACCCCCACCCTTCCCCCATAGGTGCTGTCCTTTGTTGCATGTATGAACTGTAATTCTAAGTGGCATAATTATTAATGTGTACTGCTGTACCAAATACATGTACTTGGTTCTCACTATCTGGCCAAATGTATATACATTTGGTTTTTAATTTGAAGGAAGCCAAACGCAAATGATACCTCGTCTAATGAGAGAACTTACTAACTGTACTTTAAATTTAATGTCCTTCTGGCTGTTACAAAGCATCCCAATAAATACTTTTACTGATCACAAGCATTGAACTTATAGCTGTTTCTAACTTCCAAAACTGAACAATTAATTTTCCAGCATTATTGTACAATCCAAGTAAAAATACACATTTAAACATTTGAGTTTTAACCAACTGCATTTTTCCAAAAACTTTTATATTTGAATTATTCCATTATTTGGCAGAATGTGAATGTGAAATAAATGTTTGTTACAGATCCACTGAAAAGTCTGCAGTCTGTAAAACCTTTTGAAGGGTGGGAGGAGGGGAGAATAACTGATCTCGATTGTTTTAAATAGGTTCATAATTCTGGTGCCACAAATAGTTTCACAATTCTGGCACCACAAATGTCATTACCCTAATTCACTCTTCACCAAAAATAGAACAGTATTTTAATGTTTTATGGTGGTGCATATCTTGCATTTTTTCCTTTTTGATTTGGCTAAAAAGCCTCCTAAATCCTTAGCTAGTTAACTAATGCTAATGAAACGATAAAAATATAAAAAATGGAGACAAATCTATACAACAAAAACATTAATAACTAGGACCCAAAATGAGTTTAATCAGGGCTGATCAATCACTTTGGTTGAGGGGAGAGGAGCTGTGTGCTTTGGAATATTTTGGCCAGGGCAGAGTCTGACCAAAAAGGATGTTTTTAAATGTTGAAACTATTTGAGGGCCTCTCCTGAAAGATAAACAATATTTTTTAAAAAAATATTGTCCAACTGATTGTACGCTAATTGGGAGGGGGGCTTAAGGGAGAGTTTTCACCCCTCTCATACTGAGAGTAAGCACATTTCAAAATGTAGTCGAGATTGCACTTTGTTCTGCTTGTTGCATGTCCTGACAATGGCAGAGAGCAAAAGATCACCAGGATCTCTTGACTAATCAGCGCTGAATGCTGGTTCTTTTTTTTTTTAAATTCCTGTGTATAATACAGGCATTCTGTGAAGTTTCGTTTAGGTAACTTTTTTATTTAAAAGAAATGTGCACCAGCTCAAAATCTTTTGAATTTCCACTGATATTTTTCATTCACTTGAACTGCAGTCAGCTGCATTCAGCCAGCTAATCAGATCAAATAAGGGTTTTCTATTTCCTTCAATTTGGTGACCAAAGTAAGATGATGTGCAAGCATCATCTTAAAGTTGTCCATGCTTTCTTAAAAGACAATAATCAGCCAATCATGTAGTTATTAATGTTTCACTAAGCAACAATATTGACTGGTTAATTGACACTCCTGCAGGTAAAAACATGTAATTATTATATTTACATTTCAAAAAAGAAAAATATCAGTTGGTTATTTGATGCTTATGCATCCACAAATCCCAATTAATGTTTCACTAAACGACAATATCCACTGGTTATCTGATGCTTATACATCCACAAATGTGGTTATAAATGTTTCCCTAAATGACAACTTATTTGATGCTCATTCATCCACAAACATGTAGTTATGAATATTTCACGAAGCAAAAACTTCATCTGATGCTCATGTACAAGTGAACAAGACAGAAAAATCGAGAGGCCTACTTTAATGAAGCCCATCACAATCTGAGAAAGACCATATTTAGTTTATCCGGTTAATCACTTAATGTGACAAAATGTGAATAAAAATATTAATATTTTTACAAAACAACAGACAGAAAAAAGCAGTCAACTTTTGTCGCCTCCTTGATGCACATTAACAGGGTTTTACATGAGGGGAGGGGCTTTTGGGGGATGGTTAAACCTAAGGGGAGCTTCACACACTTCTCTACTTTTTAACTTTTTAATACATAATTTTCAGGCTTAATGCAATATTTATTACGCAACTGGGAACCCTGGTTATTCATCAGAATGAATACAGGATGAACTGACAAGGGTTTCTCACTTTCTGCAACAGCTAATAAAACTGAAAAACAATAAACATGTTTGAACACAATATCTTAAATTATTATTGAAACACAGTTTTGTAGTTGTAAGAGCAAAAAAGGGTACATTTTATGTACATAAAGAGCAGAAAATTAAAAATAAAATAAATAATTTTAAAAACCAAAGAAAAATATTGTTATACTGTACCTTGCAGTCTAACAGTTCACTTATGCGTCTCTGCACATCTTGATTGTTCTTTGGGCGGATGAGGCAGTACACTTTTTCAATATCTGGACAGCACCGCAGCAACTTTTCTATCAACACCTTCCCCATGAAACCTGTTGCACCAGTAATGAAAATGCACTTTCCAGCATAAAATCTGGGAACAGTCAGCTCCCCTCCACCCAGAGTTTTCACATCTGTTGTGTCTGGGCTGTTCTGCTGGAAGGAGGTGCCCCCATGATCTGTATCATGTACACTGTGCTGTTCCATACTTGTGTTCTCACTTTGAGCTGCGCTTGGTTGGAGATCACACATCTCTGACTGCTGATTTCTACTGTTACACCTGAAAAAGGAACAAAACTTCAGAAAGGAGCCATCTACTGGTTCTATCAATTTCTGTTACCTGTTCAATCCCTGAATCTAACTTTGGATGGATTGCCAAATCTAATAATTCCTTAAAATAATTGTAGCACTGCCTTTTAATGATTTATAAATTTAAAATAAAATTTGCATTCTGGCAGTTTGCAAAACTCAAAAACATGGCAGCTGGATGGATAGAGGAAGTTGACGGCACCAGAAAGCCTCTAATTTGGCCATCAAGTGCGCAATCTGTCAACTAAATGAAATATAAATCTACATTTTAGTATTTAAATTTATATACTGGCCCTACCCCCCCCCCCAAAAAAAAACAAACTTCCCCATATTTGACAAAACATATGGAATCTTTGCATGATACTTTATGTACATCATTTGTCAACAGACAAAGAAAGACAAACAAATTGGAAAAATAAGTGGGACTGCCAAAGGTTGATGTGGCTTTTGTACATCTGCACAACTTGCTGGTCTGATGGATGTTTTTATCAGCTGCAGTTGTGTTTGTGCTGTATTTCTATTAACTCTTCCTCCATGTATCGCACTTCTAAAATGTACCTCTTGTGTCCAAAAGTGACAATATGTTAGTTGCTTTAATTTCTTTTAAAATAAATACCTACTGCAGGGACACACATGAGTTTGATACTGGACAGATTGTGGTTTATCTAACACACTGCAGTTCTTGGGCAAGATGGCATACTGTTCGTGTTCTGTGCAGGCACATACTGTGATAATTTGTTTTTTTTAAAATACATTGTATAAGAACTAATAAATGCAGTTAAACATTACAACAGTCTTAGTACAGCAAAATGAAAAAGAAGATTGCATGGCGCCAAACTTTACTCACAATATTGTAATTGTGTTTCCTTTAACTTAACCTCATCATGAAGAACCATAGTGGTTTAATCTGATAGAACTATTGAATGTATTTTGTAAAATGCGGGTAAATAACTATTTAAAGTAATAAAACTGTCAAGCAGTATGAATCTGATCCCCTTAACTTGTCATTTCTAACTCTTTAGAATTTGAGCTGAATCACTCAGCTCAAGAGTTAGAAATGACAAGTCTCCACTGTCTGATGGTACCCCACACTGTACATCTGTCTCCACTGTCTCCACTCAGTGAGTGGAGACAGAAAATGGGCGTGCCGATCTGAACGCACACTGCTTAACTTTAGTCCTGTTCCAGCGAATCTGCTCCAAATACTGGAAACTGTGAGCACAAAATATAATCAATGCCTCTTGATCGGTGGAGGACGATTGATATCCATCTTCCTGCCTCTACTACATATAATGAACATGTCTGGCTGGTACGAAAACAAATAGACTAGTCTAAGTGGCAAGTCAGGAAGTGGTCTGTGATGCTTTCAACTTTCGGGTTTGTGCTACGAATACTAGTCTAGTAATAAATAGTATATAAACGTTTATTTGTGTAAAAGAAAATAAGGGTTAAATGGTTTGTTAATTTATATTTTTACTCCTATCTAATCTCGCCTAATCAAATTCCTCTTAACACTATCTTAATAATGGTTAATTACGACAAGGAGGGGCCGATGATAACTAATTCAGTAATTGATCAAACTTATTCTGAAATATACGGCTACCGCCGTGCCGGGTCGACGGGGTTCTAAACTGGGACTGGCAATCCTGATGTAGGATAAAACTGTTCAGATAAGTAAGAGGAAAGGTTATTATAATGAAATAATGATACTGGCCTTTTAGATGTTTTCTTCCCCAAACATGACTCTATACAAAAACTACAACCCCAGGCTACGCTTGCTCCCTTGCAGACCTCGTAATAAACTCCATATGCGAAACCTTTGCGACTGCAAAGGAACACGGGCACAGAATAAGAAGTGTGTTGGTTGGTAGTTTATTTTAGCTTCCATTGTTGTATCGCTACAGGGTAGATAAGAAAATAAAAATATACAAAATATTATCTAATTAATATCTAATTGTTATTAAGTAGTTTAATGGGATTTGCACTTTTAAGTAATCCGGATGGGGTAATTCCCATCATGCATAGTTAAATATGTCGGTCGCCGACTGTCGTCTGTTGAACATAGTTATGACAGACTAGAGCTGGTCGAAAAACCAGAATAATTCAAAAGATGAAGTAGATTTCATATAAACGCTTAACATCCAAAATGAGTAGCAGGCAGAACAATGGATATCCAGATCAGGCAAGAAAATAATGCACGTTGCGTGTGGAAGTTGATTTTACGTCTAACTTATATTGCAGAGAACGAAAGTCAGGGTTAAAAATCTATATTATGTATTATAGTCGATTTACTACGCGTCCATTATGTGGGATAAAAGAGCCCTCTCCCCCACAGAATTGAGAACTGTAATAAGTATTAAAAACTTTCAGTTTCGAGTCGAAAAATTCACGGCAGTGCTAGGCGCTAATAATAAGGAAGAAAGGAACAGACTAATGAGTAATGTCAATGAACTGCACTCCCCCCCCCCCCCTCCACCACCACCACCACAGCTCTCAAATGGATTGACATATTGATATTCAGATGTTGGGGTTTTTTTTTAACTAATAATGTGCGTTTTGTACATTTGCTAACTGGAACAAGAATCCAGAAGCTTAAAACGAGATCCGATTTAATGTTTACTGTGTCAGAATAGGTCAAACACCAAAGAATAAATATCAAATTTTTTTTGGCATATAAAAACTTTTAATTTCCTTTAATCTCCAGAATGCAAATCAGCAACAAGCTGATGATTTTGATGATTTTGGAGGATTCGAGGTAAGGGCATCTCTCAAGTGGTGCAAAATAGTTGATGCTTTATTATAAATGTTATATTTAAATAAATACTTTTATTTGATGAGAAAAAGGAGTGGGCAAGCTAAATTGAAAAAGTAAATAATATCTGAGCTTGCACCAGTGGTGCTTTTCTGTTCTTTGTAGCTCCAGCCTGCATGTTGAAAAATACTGTTGAACTTGCCATTCAGGCTGATTTTAACAGAAACAACAAAAGGTGCAAAACTAAAATGAAGGTAATGCTTGGAAGTGAGTCTAGCAGAGTATGTTCAGAAGAGCACCAGTCAAAACAGAAAAGGAACAGCAGTTGGTCTGGGTTCTTTTAAGCTAAGGGAAACATTGTGGTTTCACTTCCAAGTTCTGTATGTGTAGTTTGAAAAGTTACTTGTGGTAAACAAAATTCCAAGCAGATATTATTCAGAACCATTCGCTGTTCGTCATTCTTCTTGCATTAGTTCAGCCTGGGAATGTTCTTGGATTTGAGGAGTAATTTATATTAATCAAATGTCAGTCTGCATTTATGGTCTGATGATGTTTAGGCAGCTGATCCAGTGGAAGGAGTGGGTGGCATGGGAAACCAAGCTGTGGTTTCATCTTGGGCAGCTTTTGCATCAGGTCCATAAAATTCTTTGGTTTAAATATGACTTTTAAAGAATAATTTTTTAACTTAAAAATTTTTTTAATGAGACCAGTCACATTAGAAAGAATTCTCTACAACTCTTTGGTCTTTAAAGTGGCGGTTGGCAGCATTATATATATATATTGATG
>SMGT01002112.1:164484-191410 GCA_004794575.1 Lanistes nyassanus | reverse complement strand
ATGTGTAACAGACCTCCTCTCTGGTTTCTGCTATAAAGGAAACTGGACAGCAGAGTGTTCAAATTGATGTTTACTGTGTGCATTTTAACTTGCCAGAATCCTGTACCTTGTTTTCTTACTACTGGCTGTCTGTTCTGCCTTCCATTGTCATGATGTTATTTTTCCACTGCATCATTTATGTAAACTACATCATGAGTCATGAAATCAAAGATCTACAGCATGAAGATAACCTGTGGTTACAGACACCCAATACATAGTATCTAAATATCCTAATGAACCAGCAGTACAGAATTTTTATTCAGTTATACATATGTTAGCAGATAAATTATTTTTATGGTTATTTTTTAGTCATTGTTTCATTTATCATTGTAAAGAACTTAAGAAGTAATACTAATATACTTCATATGTGAGTGTAAAGATGAAAGCAGTAATAAAGATGTAAACAATTTTTTCCCCCAAAAGCATCAGCAACAGGGAGACTACAGCCCGACCTACTTTGTGCACAGAACACTTTCCCAAGTTATCTGGATCCTTCTGGTATTCAGCAAGCAAGTGGTGGGACCCATGGTGGAGGGTCAGATGGCCTGCAGGCTAGCCTCCCTTTGTTTGATGCTGAGTTAGGCAATGGTCCTCAAGAACGTCAGAGAAATGAAGTAGAAGAGGTAGATGATTCTTTCTGACCTGTTCTACTCTCAGGTCTGAATATGACAGCCATGAGTTGTGTGGGTGTGCGTACGCGGGCGCTGGGGGTGGGGAGGGGGTATGGGTATGCAGGTGTGGTTGCATGCATGCACTTTTAGGAACACATT
The DNA here is from genome assembly GCA_004794575.1 of Lanistes nyassanus. NCBI lineage: Eukaryota > Metazoa > Mollusca > Gastropoda > Architaenioglossa > Ampullariidae > Lanistes > Lanistes nyassanus. The sequence continues at coordinate 190,601 of SMGT01002112.1, read as the reverse complement.
CAAACTTCATTTTGATGGGAGAAAAAGTACAGTTTATGGTGGCTACTTATTGTCATACCTGGAGGCAATATTTTAAAAGATTATAAAGTTAATATGTTCATTGGGTCATTGAAATTCACTGGATTTATTTTGCATAAAATACTGAATAATATTTATGAACACCACGAGAAACTACTGAAACAGTGAAATAGAAAGAAAAAAAAGGTATTTGGTCTCTAGAAAATCATTGTGAGTTTTCCTTGGAAAGAAATGCAGCTCGGTATTCTGCTCAATATTCAGATACTGTTTGGGGGAAGTTCAATTCCAATAGCTGACGTCCTAGACGGGGCTTTTCCATCACCATCCAATCTTTGCCGAGCTGGTGGTACTGGGAGCTTTCCAGCCAGCAGCATGCTTCCTGACATAGGGCTGGGCAGCATACAGAACTGCGCATTTCCAGAGCCATCAGTTGTCAACATTTCTCAGAATGCCAGGCCTTGCCCACAGTTGCCACTTGCAGCTGTTGAGACAGAGAGGCGAGAGGAAGCTGACCATGACCAAGGAGACCTCCTGCAGGGTCATGCTGAAGAGTCTGTGCAGAACGGGAATGAGGTCCGAGCTGCTGCTTCTGCTGATAATGACGGGGACATGGTGGCTGCAGCTGTAGACGAAAATCAACAAAGTAGGCCACAGAGTGTATGTACGAATGTTTTTAGTGCAGATGCCTACCGCCTCTCCCCACGACACTGTTTCTGTTTACACTCTCTGGTTGCACCTGTATGTACTCTGGCTTTGAAGTACATGCTAGTGAGTTTTCTCTTTCTGGAGAGTAAGTTATGTCAGGCTGCACAGCACAGCAAGCTGACACTTTATCAATGACCTATCGGGTATCCATCTGGGCACTGTTTAAAACGAAGATTAAACAAAAAATGCTTTTTAATAGACTTGCTGCAATGTATGAGTAACAGCTCAAATTTACCTGTAAAATGGCAATGATGCTATGTTACATATTTTTTGTTGGATTGTGATGGGGAGATAATAGTGAAGTGAAATCACACCACCATCACTCCCATCCCCAGCAGGCTGTTGAGCTTCCAGATCAATGTCAATATCTCCTAGTGCTGAGTTGGCTTTTTTTTTTATTTCTGTTTATTTTGTCATTTTGATTGCTTGTTTTTTTGTGTGTATTAGCTAATCATATCATTCATTGTCACTCATCGTCTCTGAATGTATGTCTTTCTAGTCTTTTTTCTTACTTGTTAACTTTCTTCTGTTTTGAAAAATATTTCTTTTTCATTTTTTCCTCTCTGTCTTTTCTCTTAGATTTGTAAGTTCTTTTTACGAAGCCCTTCACTGTTCGAAAAAGGCATGTGTAAAGCATACAAAGAGAAAGATGGAAATATAAATAATTGTTAGAATTCACAAAAAATGATAGGTTGTTTCAAACCTGAATACCTGTTCGATATAAAGGTAATTTCAAAGCTGTAAGCCTGTGCAATATAAAGCTCTTCCAGAGTGCTTCCTGCACCTCTTGAACAGAAATTACGTTTACGTTTCTGCTAATAAAGTTTTGCTTCTTTTTCTGCTACAGAGAAATACATTTTGTCTTCTAAATCTTTCCAGGAAATAGCATCTCTTCAGTCGATAAACTTTAATCTGGTACAAGAACTGGAAAGATGTCAAGCAGAGCTTGAAAACCAGAGGTTACGGCAGCAAGAACTTCAGCGACAGCACAGTGAGCAGCTGGAAGCTGTTAGACAATCTGGGCATGAAGCTCTGGCAGTGGTTGTCGAACAGTATAAGGTCAGCATCAGGGAATTCATATTACATCTGCTTAACGATGGATAATTGCGAACACTCTAGCTGTAAAAAAAAAAAAAAAAAAAAAAAAGTGGTTTGGTGTTTTGATGTGGAAAATGTAGATGTAATTTATGATAATGAGATCACACCCAAGTTTAGTTGATTAATGCTAGGCTTTCCATCCATCATTAATTCTGTTTGTTGACTTAAAATTTTAAACTGTTGTAGGTTTCTTAAATCCAAGGGTGGCTTGCATGATTGTTCGTATCTCTTGTTGATATGTAAAGGTGCATGTAAAATACACATGGCAAATGGGTTTATGACTCTTATGACTGGAAGTGCAGCTGCAAATGCTCATCAGGGGTGGGAATCGTTCCGCCGATAGCAGATTTCCTAGAAAATGGTTTGCCGATTCCTCATTTTTTTCTTTCTCCATGAAAAGCAAAAGACCAGTTTTATCTGCAAAACGAGTTTGTCTTTAATTGGCTGACTTTGCATTCGCTTGTTTTGAAGAACTACCATGGATACGTGGGGATCAGAACTGCGCTTGGTCCCACACACTGTCAGCTGTAGTCAGAATGTGACTGGCAGACTAAGACTTGTGGATGTACCACCGTGAATGCACACACTACACTGCAAAATGAAAATGAATCCATACTGTTGCAGAATCTTTATCAAATACAATTTCTTGCAGTCCACTCAGATTTCCTTTTTTTTTTTTTTTTTTTTTTTTTGTCTTTGGGGTATTCCCACCCCTGGGCCATGTAAGCCAGCCCAGAGTTTTAACTCAATCGTGACGTAGAATCCTACCTAGAGTAGAGTCCCCGGGTGACGGGGCATTTTTAGCCTTTTTTCAAAAATTCATAAAAAAATCCCCCAAAACAATAAAAACATTATTTAAACTAGCTATCTATCTAACTACAATCAAAAAAGAAAGCTCATTTCTTACCGTGTTTCTTGGACCTTGTTCCATAATTTTGTAAATCCTTTGATGGAAACACAACTGAAGTTGAAGAAATCAAAAAGTCCTCGCCATTCCTTACACACAGTCTGTACCATACTGTTTACAGCACGTGCTCGCACGTTTTTCTCTTCGTAATCACTATCTTGGGTCTTTCAGGCACAAATACTCTTGTCTTCATCCAATTTATCACAGTAAATTTGCAAAACAATGTCATTTTTGTCTTTAGCGTGTGGTTTGAAGAGTAAATCTAGCATTTCTCAAGTGACAGAGAACATGTGTATACTCGCTTCAAATTATTGCCAAAAACCGTTCTCATTGTCAGTTTAAAACACAGAAAAGGGAAGCAACTCGTGAAGAAATGATTCAGCTTATGATTGTAAGAGTTCTTTCCCTTAAAAGATTAGCAGATGAAATTTTAAAAATCATAATGCGCATGGACTTAATGTCGCACGTACGGCGGTAATGCCTTGTCAATGGAGCGGGCGGTCCGGTCTCCTTTAGGTGTCATTGAGTTAAACAGTTCTTACATTGTGCATTTAGCTAATATCTAATTCATTTTTTTCTATAAAAAAAACCTGTCTTACTTTTTGTCTTTTAACTATGATCCCATTGTGTATTATTGCATGTGTTCTTAATGTGGAAGTGGGAAAAAGAAAGCCAACCTCTAGGAACTAACCGTGGTTGTATGCTTTATGCAGGAATTATCCAAAACTGCAGTTCTGGAACAGCAGGAATCCAGTCAGAGGCATTTGGTGCAGGTCATGCAGCAACAACAAGAGGCTTTACAGCAAGTGCTCCAACATCAGGTGAATACTGTTAGAACTTGTGGTGTTTCAGTTATGCATGTCTGGAACCTATTGTTTTCAGAAACTGATGACTAGATGCTGGCATTTATTGTTTTGGGCTCCACAATTTTTTTAAAGCAAATTGCTTGTCAGATTGAGACCAAGTGGCAGTTGCCTGACAAAGGCCTCCCCACAATCTGCCATTTTACCAAAAGGACCTGGATGATAATGAAAACATCTGATGGAAGTAAACAGTTATTGTGCGTGAGCAAGATGGCCATCTCGAAACTTTCTACTGGTCTGTTTGTTTGCATACAAATCAAAGTTAATTGATACAAAGATCTGGAAAAGTTCAGTGAGTTATGTTTACCATTTATTTATAATGGCTGCTTTTTGAAATTCTGGTAAGGAGGTTTGTTGAGAAGAGCCACATGAGAAAGAACCTGGTACAAGAGAAGGATGAGAATGATGAACTGCTTGGTTTTTGAATCCTGAAGTGATCCACCAGATCATTTGAAATGACTGAAATAATAATTGTAGTGGGGATTTATTGTTCTGTTTAGTCTGGGTGATGAGCTTCAATGTGTCAGAACATAAGACAAGTTTTCTAATGACTTCAGAAGCAGGAAGATGAGCGAGAAAGAAAGGAGGTCGTGAGGAACATGGAGGAAGAGCTGCAGGCAGCACTAGAAAGTCTGCGTTTTGAACAACAGGTATGAAAGACTAAAAACACACAAAATTTATTTATTCATTTATTAGTTGAAAGTTGAAAGTGAATGCTTATGTATAATGGTGGGTTTACCATCATTGAATCGACCTTTGTAGGGGGTGGCCTGTAGCATGGTGATAATACCCACTTTTGCCTCGACAGCAAGTGAATATGGTTTTAGATTTTTGTTTCCACTTTATTAACTTTCTTACTGGGCATGGCAGCTCTTTACAAGGTTGGTTGTCAATGGTCCACTTTGTGTATTCATGTTTTTATGCAAGGGGGCCTGGATAGGTCAGTTGGTAGAGCTGCAGACTAGCAGGTGGAAGGTTGCTGGTTCGAATCCTGATGTGGCCAAGGATTATTTCCTGGATTTATTTAACCTGCCTGCCTGCACTGGCCCTGATATGCACCCAGATTGCAGCGGTACATTAACCAACAACCAACCAATGATCTCTTAATGGATTTGCCCCAGACACCTCCCCCCATACCCTCATCCTTAGCTATTACTCAACACCTTTTTTCTCCGTTTTGCATCCTGCATCTGCCTTCATTACTAACACGGGTATAGTGAACTGCACCTAATCAATTGAAAGTAAACCTGATAAAGTGCACTAAATATGTATTTGATCTCGGCGTTACAATGTGATGCTGTTTGATCACTATTTCATCTGCTTTATATGACTTTAAGTGCATGTTAAAAAAAAGTTTTCATAGTCTAAGAGTCTATATTATGTTACAAATTGTGAGATTTGCAGGAAAATTTTGATGCTTTTCTTGCTGAAGAAAGAAGAAAACAAGAGGAACTCATGAGGCAGGCTGTAGAGGTATGCATGTTTCATGCTAATTAAAGTGTAGCTTCTGGATACAAAACTTCCATTCACGAAAGCACACAAATTCAAATATTTTATTAACATTTATGTTGTAAACCCTCTACTTTTCTATCACGGAGTTCTGATCTGTCACTACTTAGATTTATTAATAAGCAGATTTTGTGTTTACAAGTAAAGTTCGAAACTATTGCCAAAAAATAAAATCTTTGGTAAAAGTCAGAAAACCCCAAGACTCCAAAATGGACCCGAGTCAAGCTAGAAGACGGTACATGGGTTTGTTGTAGAGGAGCTGAAGTAACATTAAAAGTGAAAATGTAGCACTTCATCTGTATCCATCTGTTCAATTAACTATTGAGGTTGTTGTGCTTATGTTTCAGTACTTTAGTCTGCACTGTTTTATTGTTGGCGTTGTTTATTGTGCTTATAGTATTGCTAAACAAATTTTACTCGTGTTTAATTTATGTCCTTTGTTTTATTGTTGTCTCATTAATAGTTTATGGTTGTACTTAAACGTTTTCCATCGTTGTAATGTGTGTTTTGTAAAGGTTTTGTTTGTATAGTGTTTTTATACAGCTAACCCTCGGTACACACCGTGTTGAGCCTTGAGCGTTTCAGCTACTTCCTGTTGGAGTGATAATTTGATAATTTAAGCGCTCTGTCCTCATTTGTTCTTTATTAATTATAAATTGCACCTCGAGGATTTCATGTAATTGTCCTATGTTGTGTTTGTCTTTGGATCCTAGTTGTCAGCACTCGCTTAGTGAGGGGGCTGATTACATTTAGCTCTTTGACCCCTATGGGTTCGGCTAACTTACGATGACCTAAATGACCCACGAGTCCGCGGTGTCGACAAACTTACGACGAATTCAAACATTTGCAGCGACGCATTTAGCGGTATAAGGGAAGTAAACTTTGTATCATTGTAAAGCTCTATCATTGGTTGTTTCCCCTGCACTGTCTAAATGAGTTTTGGAAACAGTTTCGGCTTGCCAAATGAGGTTTAGTGTAGCAGGTCGCCAGGTCTACTTCCGTCGTTAACAAAGGATACACGTGTTTCGTTTCTTGTGTGTGCAAAAAGTGACTACATTTGGCACCAAATAGTAAGTAGTATTTAATATTTTTAACTAAAAGTATTGTTTCCATTGTGATGCTGAAGAATAGATCTTTCTAAATATGTAAAATATATTGCTGTGAGTTTTTAAGCGGTATTTTTTTTTTTTATGTGTAAATCTACGCGGCCTCTATGCATACTCTGGGGTTGCTCAGCCCTGCGGGGCCAAAGAGTTAATAGGGGTTCTCTGTATGCACACAGTGTGTACCGAGGGTTAGCTGTGTGAAGACTAGCGCCGTTAAAAAGAAAGGGATGGCAGATCTTTTTGACAATCTGCCAAGTTCCTTTCTTTCGGCCATCTCTTTGCTACATGTTTGGGTACGGTAAGCTCCCTTGGTCACATGCGTCTGCACACGGTTGTGTTGAGCGTTTCAGCTACTTCCTGTTAGAGTGATAATTTGATAATTTAAGCACTCTGTCCTCATTTTTTCTTTATTAAGTATTTGACTTCTTTTTACTGATGGATGGGGTGAAAGACGTTTACTTTTTTCCTGTTGACTTTTACCTAACTTTATTTCCTTTACTTTTTTTCTCTTGACTGCTTTTTTACAATCTTGGCCAGCATGGGACTGGTTTTTGCAAACTACGAGAAAAATGATTTAAACAAAGGGCACCCAAGAACGATATTAGTGTGTTCAGAGCGTTTTAACGAGGAAGATAACAAATTTAGGCCACAGTATTTCCATATCTCACTCATGCATATTTTAAAATATTCTGCTATTTGGAACCTGGTGCCATTTGCGTGCTTATTTGTTTTCAGTCTATATTACCACTACCAGTACTATTGAAATATTTGGACACTTTGCACATTTACTGAATTACCCTGCAACAGTGTAAACCCAACATTGGTTCACTGATTTATCATGAGTTGATTCCCAAACACAAGTTGGAAATTCATATAAATATTTCCTTTATATTTTTCCCACAGTTACATGTGATTGACATGATTTGCCGATAGTGTCTACTATACACTGATCGATGATTTTTTTCCCACCAGTTCTGATATAGATAGATCATAGGGAGTGCAAACAATAAAGACAATTACTATTAATAAAATCAGAACATTTTAACAACGAAAAAGAAAAATCTATCATATCAGTGCGTCGTGTTTTCATGGGGTTCTTTATCACAATCAGTGGCTTGAGCTAGACAGCACATGCGTTTCTTCTCAACATTCCTGGAAGCTTATGTCTCAAACATATAATGGATTTAAATCTTTTCTAAAGTCTTCGATTTCCTCATAATATGAACAACCTGATAATGAGTCACGGGATGATTCTCATGAACTCATTGTAAAAAGCTACACTCTGGTCTAGACTAAACAACAGTACACCTAGCTTTCTCCTTCTGGAGATGACGTCACTTTGGCTGCTGTGCTCCCTGCTAAGTTTTCGGCAATCTTTGGCATGGGGACTATCCGAAAGCTACACTTTAATATCATGCATGTCAGTGTATATGGACATTTACATGCATCACATGTATGTTCTTAAAAACCTTTCTGCTCTAACAAGAGAATTTGGAAGTTGTTTTTAATTATGATTAGGACTTTCTGCTATATGAGGATATACTTCTCTACATATTGTTCTTAATACAAAAAATTATACTCCGTATGCTTTTTAACAGATGTCATTTCAGATAAATGCTGCTCAACTTTCTGTGAACAATAAACATATTTTAGTACTAGTCTGTGGTTGCACATGATCACTGGCATTAATGTGATTTTTGATGCTGGATGAGTAGAGTTTAATAACAGAATAGGTGAATGTGCGAAAGATTGTTACTTGATGGTAAAAGTCTTCAGTCTAAAAGACAGGAGAATAAATTGTGAAATGATTGCTGTTTGCACAGGAGGAGAGAAGCAGGTGTCAGCAGCAGGTAGAGGAGGCCATGGCAGTAGAACAAGCTAAAACCAGGCAGCAGCTGCAACAAGCCAAAGTATGCATTGTGTTTTGAAAGGAAATCATTCTGAAGTCATTTATAACCCCCAGGCTGTGTTGGTCATACCATCCTTATTTAAACAGATAACAAAAGAAGTTACATGGAAATTAATGAAGGCTAGAAGTTACAAGGTTAATTTTTCTTTTATTTTACATTGTGCAGGATGACTTTGTTAGGCAACTTGAGGAAATGAAACAACATTATGAGTCGGAGCTGAAAGAAGTGCGGCAGGAGGAAAAAGAGGAGGCACAGGTTTGTGTTATTATGCATGTTTCCAACAGATTTTGTTTAACTTTTGTATGCAGGTGGGTTTAGAGATCATCGTTTTTATAATTTCAGTATTCTGACTAGTGTGTTGGTTTTAGCTGTTCAGTTTTCGAATTTGGGGAGTGAAAGGTAAAAATACAAAATGGTTGCTAGCTCAAAAAAATGTAGACATAGAACAATACCAGACATTATGTGCATAATATTTCAGTAAAATGAGAAAAGGCCACATCAGAGTTCTATTGGAGGATATTACCAGAAGAGTCTACATGATCTTCTGCAACCTTTTGGTGCATATGTCATGCTGATTGTTTGATAGGTGTGGTGTTCATAGGTTCTTCATGCCAAATTGCCTGTGCAAAGGATAAATTTATTTCACTTTGCTGCATGTTTTGTTTATGAACTTGTGACAGACTCGATTAGCAGCTTGTCTGGAGCAGGAACGAGAGCAAAGCAGAGAGTTTATTTCCAGGGCATTACAGGAGGCCCGTCGAGACCGAGACTTGTATGTGGAGCAACAGAGACAGGTAACTGATTTCAATATCAAGCTGGTTGCATCAGTTCAGGATATTGATTACCTGACCATTGCGTGATCTAGTTTTCTGGCCATGTCTGAAGGTGTACATTAGTCCAGATTCTTAAGAAAGGCCCTTTAAAGAATAGTAACAGGAGTTCTGCTGTAATCAAAAAGGTAGTTCTGTGTCTGTGGGAGGGGCAGAGCTGCCAACTATTACGGAATTTCCATAATCTGCTACGGAAATCAATCTCTTGTTACGGACCTACGGAAATGCCTGATTTTGCTACGCAAAATCTGATTCTGACTGTTTAAAAAAAAGCATCCTTTTTTTCCCGACGAGACAACCTGATCATATGAATTAGTCATTCGGGACGCTGATGTAGACAATGTTTCTCTTGACCTCCGGTTACACATGTCAACAACCAATCGGGTATCCGTTTCGGTAAGCCGATCGCCTTTCAGCCAGTAGCAATGTATTGAACTAGTTTTGAAAACTCTTAAAATGGCGAAGAGGCTGGCTGATGAAGCCAAGGCAGATGTTAACGAAAAATTGCGTGTCGGTTGTCAGGTTTATAAAGAAGATTACACGAAGCGGTACCTGTGTATCAAGGCGTCTTTAAAAGCAGGATTCGTGCGTTGCGAACTGTGCTTGTCTGAGTTTAGTATTCGCCATGGAGTAGGTACGTGACAATCTAGGTCAGAGAGGGGGGGGGGCAGCGTGCGAAACTCTCGTGAGAATTTGAAGCCAAGTTTTTCACAAGTGTTTTAGGGTACGTGAAATATTTACTTTTTAAAAAAAATCCTCCAAACCATGATAGTCAATAATTGTTCTTATCCTTAAAACATCTCTTTCCAGTGACGTTTTTAAGTCCACTTGGAGCAGGCCAAAAATTTAAAAAGAGACGCTCCAAAAACAACTTTGCGATACAGAAGCTAAGTAACCCGTAGCATAAACTATTGAATAAATCGACTCATTAAGCATTTTTGATTGCATTTTCTTAATTTTATGAGGTTTCAATCCCTGCCCTTTTTTGTAATTCAATTTTTCTCAAGAGTCCCGTCTGCTTAGAAAAATGGTTTCGTGTTAAGCAAATCCCAGCGTGTCTAATCGAAAAAAGACCTAGTCTAAAATCTGACTGCCGTAAGCTCATTGTTTCTTTCCTTTGGTAGAAAAATCATGTTCAGTTTCGTTTCACGCATAATCTTGAAAATCTAGGCCCTGCGGATTTTGCTGTGAACTGAAAAACAGAGCAGGTATACCGATATCTTCCTTTTTTCATTTACATAGTGTGGCACGAGATATCGTCACGTGACCGAAAAGATTGGTTTAAACTTTATTCATGACAACCTTTGCTCCTTAGGCCTCTAGAAGTGTTGACATACTCTCTCAAGCAGGCATATTAAAGAAAAAGTATTGTTTGGTTAATGGAATTAGTATTTGTGTTTCAGTTACAAATAATAATATAAATGAATGAACTGAAACTTATTTTCATTGTTTAAATTTAAACGTCATGTAATGTGTTTAAATATTTAGTATTCTAGTATTCTGTGTACAATTTATCTTATTTTTCATGCACACTTAAGTGTGTAACTTTAGGTATTAAAAAATAGATCAGTAAAATCAATAGTACTATGATTGTATTGCTGAGAGTTTAAGCTTTCCATTGATATCTTAGTTTTAAATATTGGTGAAGATCTATAGAAGTTATGAACGTTTAACGCTCACAAACTCAGTTTGCTGGACACAATTTCCCCGTAAGATCCTCATGAAAAAACATTGCAAAATTAAATCAAAGAAAAATTCATAACTCCCTTAATTTTGGCCTATTTTAATAAAGTTGATATCATTTTGTTTGTATTTTTAAGCTCTTTATATTAATATACATCACTTTTGAAAAAAAAATTGTTGAATTTTTTGTCACGTACCTACATGAAGGCATGATGTTGAGTGCCACTTTGAGGCCACTATTGGAGAATTGCAGCTATTTTGCATGTAAGATGTGGAAGTTGCGACTGGTTGTTACTGAAGTTCTATTCCAAATTACTGAAATTCTGTTTTTGTGTTGTTACTGATCTTAAGTTTTAAGGTTGGCAGCTCTGGAGGGGTGTGTATGTGTGTATGTATACATGCATGAAGACAGACTTTTGTTTCTTGTCACAATACTGTACTATGACCCAAAGTGCTATATTCTCAATTTAGCGATCCCTAACCGCTCCCTCCGCGCATGCGCACCGGGCCTGCACCCCGTGCGCACAGCTCACTGAGCGGGTCAAACTGAGTTTCTCAAGCGCTGTGCTGCCGGCAGGATGTGTGTGCGAGCTCCCACCTTCCTCCCTATCAGTGTTGGCTTTGCCTTTGGCGGCCCTCTCTACCTCTGCGCTGCGTTGCTTCGCGTCTACGGACCCAGACGTACATCACGCCCCCCCCACCACCACCACCAGCTGCGGAAATCTTCACAGATTCCTCCCTGTGGGGGTGGGGGGCACACTTCCTTCACCACGTCGCCTCAGGTGCATGGTTGGAAGTGGAGGCGAACATCAACCTCCTGGAGTTGCGTGCAGTTCGCCTCGCCCTGGAGAGTTTTCGCGATGTGCTGCCCCCAGCACACATCCGAATCCGCTCCGACAACAGCGCTGTGGTGGCGTACATCAACCACCAAGGTGATACCCACTCAGCTGCGTTGTCGACTCAGGCGGAGGACCTGTGGCTTTGGGCCCACAGCCACGGTCTCTTCCTGTCTGCCAGACATGTGATGGGCTCTGTCAATGTCCTGGCGGACCTCCTGAGTCGCCCCCACTGTGTCCTCCAGACCGAATGGACTCTCGCACATTCCGTTCTGGAACCAGTGTGGTCGGCCTGGTTCCAGCCACTGGTGGACCTGTTTGCCACACGGTTCACCTAGCGGCTGCAGGTCTATGTCTCCCCAGTTCCGGACCCGGAAGCTTGGGCGGTGGATGCGTTCTCACTGACGTGGGCGGGGCTGGAAGCGTACGCATTTCCCCCCTTACCCCTCCTTCCCCGCTTGCTGCAGAAGGTGGAGTTCGATCATCCCCGTCTCATTCTCGTTGTGCCCCGTTGGTCGGCGCAAGCTTGGTTTCCGGACCTTCTGCGCCTGACCAAAGCGGACCCCATTCCGCTCAGGGTTCCACACGGAGCCCTGCTTTAGCCGCGGTCCGGCATCCCCCACGCCAACCCACAGTTTCTCCGTCTGCACGCATGGCTCTTGTAGCCCATCATGTAATGTGTCGAGGTGCTTCAACCTCCACCTTACAGTTCCTGGCTTCTGCCGGCTGCAGTTCCACGAATAAGGTGTACGACGCTCACTGGCGCCGTTGGGTGGAGTGGTGTCGGACCCAGGAGATAGACCCCACCAGGCCCCGGTCTGCAGACCTAGCAAACCACCTTTCTTTCTTGGCAGATACAGCTGGTTTGTCAGTCTCCACCGTGCGGGTGCGCAGAGCATCCGTTCTCACCACCCTACGGCAGCTCGGCGTGTCGCTGCATGGTGACAAGAGCATCATCGCGGAAGTTATTCGTGGCATCGCCCTGTCCCAGGCGCACTCACCCCACCGGGTACCAGCCTGGGACTTGTTCTTCATGCTGGCGGCTCTCCGCTCTCCACCCTGTGAACCTCTGCGGCAGGCATCCCTGTCTGATCTTACGCTCAAGACAGTGTTTCTAGTCATGCTAGCCTCAGGGCGCAGAGCTAGTGAGGTTCACGCACTTTCAGGGCTGGAGGCGGACGTCTGCCGGCAGCGTGATGGCTCTTGGTCTTTGCTCTTCTTACCAGAGTTTCTCGCTAAGAATCAGAGACTGGGCGACCCGTCTCCCACGGTCACCATCCCTCCCCTGTCCGCGATCCTAACCCCGTCCGATCCGGATTTAGCTGTCCCGCCCGGGCACTGCGTGAGTACAGACGCCGTACATATCCATTACGTGTCCCCAATCAGAGACGTCTTTTTCTCTCCCTGAAGTCAGGACCAACGCGAGAGATTTCTAAAGCTTCAATCTCGCGCTGGGTCAAAACTGTTGTTCAGCATGCGTATGCTACAGCCAACGCACGGGGGAGACCAGATCCACTCCTGCCCTTGTCCGCCGCGCGCGCATGAGGTCAGGGCGTGGGCCGCCACACTTGCCTCTCAGTCGCACTCACTGAGGGCGTCCTGCTGGCGGCATACTGGCGGTCAGAGGATCCTTTCATCAATTTTTATCTTCGGGATCTCTCTGGCCGCCAGGAGGACGGCCTTTATGGGGTGGCGGCGGCAGTCGTCACCCAACATATTTGGACTGCGCCGTCCTCCTAACCCTTGTAAGTTTTCTTCAGGAGACCAGATCCACTCCTGGGGAGACCAGATCCACTCCTGCCCTTGTCTGCCGCGCGCGCGCATGAGGTCAGGGCGTGGGCCGCCACACTTGCCTCTCAGTCGCACTCACTGAGGGCGTCCTGCTGGCGGTCAGAGGATCCTTTCATCAATTTTTATCTTCGGGATCTCTCTGGCCGCCGGGAGGACGGCCTTTATGGGGTGGCGGCCGCAGTCGTCACCCAACATCTTTGGACTGCGCCATCCTCCTAACCCTGGTAAGTTTTCTTCAGGTGGCATCACCCACCTCCGTTTTGTGCTGAATCAGCACTTTGGATCATGGTACAGTATTGTGACAAGAAAATGCAAATTTCTTTATCTAAATTTGTGTTTCTTTATCAATACTTACGATGACCCATCATATGCCCACCCTCCTCCCCGCTGATGGTTCTTCTGGCTTGAGAAAGTCAGTTTGACCCGCTCAGTGAGCTGTGCGCACGGGGTGCAGGCCCGGTGCGCATGCGCGGAGGGAGTGGTTAGGGATCGCTAAATTGAGAATATAGCACTTTGGGTCATGGTAAGTATTGATAGAGAAACACAAATTTAGATAAAGAAATTTGCATATTTACTTAAAACTCCAAAACTACGAAGGCACCAACATAAACCTTTTTTTCTCATTGGTGGTCGGTAGTCAGTAACCAAACAGGTTTCCCCTGTCAGTTCAAAAACAGCCAGCTATCTAACATTGTGAAAGTTTTCAGGTGTTTTAAGGAAGTGATAAAGTCAATTGTGATTGTTTCAGAGTGATGCAGCAGTGAGACGTAGATATCTAACAAGCTTGGATCTCCTCTTGGAGAGTGCTCGGCGCCAGATTGATCTTATGCTTAATTCAGAAAAACACTCTGTGCCTGTTCTGCAGCAAGATGAGGACAACTCTGGAACCAAATAGCCAAACCCCTCGGATTTTTGTGGATTTGCGATAACTGTAACTCTTTACAGGCAAGAGGGGACCTGCGTGCGTTGAGAGTTCCTAAAGCTAGGTTCATCCAGCCCTGCAGCATGGAATTTTCACTATAGCATGTGCTATAAAATACAGCAGATTCAGCTTTTGCTAGACATGAACAGGCTATAATCTTTACTCATAACAGTAATTCATGATGCCTATGAAAAGCATTCTGGCAGAAGATCACAAGTGTGGGAGTGATTACAAGACATGAAGGACTGATCATTTCACACATAAAATGTAATGCAGTGCTGTACGTTTTGGGGAGAAACTTTTTTCTTCTGTTTTTGTTGAACTTAGTGTCCTTTTAATTTTGCGAATGCTAAAAGTATAAACATCTATCATAATTTCTTTTCCCACGACTGTGAAAAGGTGCCTTTCTTAGTTTCTACTATTTTCTCAGGCATGTGCTTTTACTATACAGAATACACTAACAAGACTACTTGTGACAGGTCTAATTAAAAAGCATTCGTAGTTCTTAGTCTTGTCATTTTTGAAATGCTTTGTTGTGCAGATTCCATGACCCACAGCTTTGCCAATTTAAGGTCACTTTAAAGAACATGTTTCACTACAGGACAATATTCAGGAACTTATGGTTGGTACCAGCAAGAATTAACAACACAGATTTTTGTTAGCACAAACATATCTTGCAGTACATTCATCGAGTGTTATCCCTTAATTAAGTACTGTCTTTAGGCAATAGGGCCATTTTTTGGTCATCTTTCGTCTTCTTTCTTATGATGTTAGTGTTCTTTTCATATCTCTTCTCCACCCTGACCCCACTGTAGTTTACAGTTTGGATATTTCCATAGAAAAGTGCTTGCCTACACACGCTGCCTTTTTCCATTAGTGTTCATTACCTAATAACACCATTGTTATTGGCTCAGTATTATGTCAATCATGCTTATTCTATAGGCTTTTCCTTTACATTATTGAACGATAATACAGCAACAAAGGTTGGAACACTTTTTCTAGTGGATTTCAACTGCAGTTATTTGAACTCCCAGTTCACACCTTCATCTTGACAGTTGACATTCTAGGAAATCAGTAACAGGTGAAATGCTTTATTTTTATCATGAGTGAATGTATGTTGGGAAAGTGGGATGAGACTGGGGGTCAGGGGGAGATCATCAGTAGCATTTATTACAAAAGACTCCGGGGTTGTACGAATTGAAGGATCTTTGCTCACTCCTACTGTTTGTGTCAGTTGCCCATAGAAATCTTTCATGGAGCGCACAGTTTGTGAATTAAATCTCATCCCAGCTGTATGCTGTGTGACATCTATTAATACATTTCTGGTTATTTGCTCGTTTTCTGAATATGCTGTTTTTACACTGCCAGTGAAGATGTGCTGCTGAACAAAAATGACAGTGGCAGGGATTACTGTGCTGTAACCTTTTTTTTTTGTGGGGAGTTGTCTAAATATGTTTTTGGCAAAAACAAGATTTTTTTTGGCCGTCTAGAATTCCACGCATCTGATTGGTTTCAGTTCATAAGCCCACCCATCAAACTACATTTTCAATAGATCAGAATTTGGCATGCAACTGTGAGCAGCTTTTAGCTGTTTAATTTGGTTGTGAGTGGCTTCTGTTTGGTTGGGTTAAGGGGTCCGAGGGAAGCTTATATTCTGCATTTCTCATTTTGTGTTGTCAACAGAACATAGTAAAATATAACGCTGTGAAAATAAAATGCTGTGATTAACTGGTTATCAAAGACGTCTTGCAATTCATGTGTTGTTTATAAGAATGAGGATGTGTTTGTGGAGTTTTTTTTAACAAAAGATGATTTTAAAATATGAATCTGTGTTCAGTGCAGTTACATGTAGCTACTCTGATGAGCTTGACTGCAATTTTTTTTGTTTGAAGATGCATACAGACATCACACTAGCCATGTTCATGTCAGAAGCTTTACAAGCCTGCACCATACAAATTCATGTGGTACAATTGGAGTCCTACACCACCTAAGTAGAGCAAATAAGCAGTATTCATAAAACCTGTGTGTGCATGTGTTTGTGACCATCACTGCATTTGTATAACATTAGTATTAGCGCTCCAACTGTGCCAAGGTGACTAATTATAAAGCAACTGAGATGAGTACATATGGCAGTATATGCATCCAGACTAAGATGCACACAGTTGCTGACAGTTTCATGGAGCATTTCTTCTTTAATAAACTGTTATAAACAACCAAAAAAAGCAGCTTTTTAAATACTGATTAGTGATGGTAGAGCCATTCTTTCCACAAAATTACACTTTCATTCAAAATGCAGCAGACTTTTTAAAGGCAGTCAGCCAGGTTGTAAAGCTAAGCAGTCTCATATCCACATACAAGGGTTTTTCGTCTTTACCCACCTCTCCCTAACAGTACCACCCATTAATGGTATAAAAACTCTTCTAAAAATACAGTTCAGATCATAGAAGTTTAAACTATGCAAAATATAAATAATGACTAGTCAGAAATTTTTATTGTCAGTGCAGCTCCATACACTGTAGCATGGCTCAATCTCAGCTGCTTATCAGAAATTGAGGTGCTACACAAAAATCTTGCACGACAGCAAACATTGTAGAGCCTTAGCTTCTGGTAAGCTGCTGTCAGCAGCTTGAGCAGCAGGTTTTGCTGTGAACGGATGGATAAAAATATGATCACACAGGCCTATATTTTTTTTATTTACGGTAATTCTTTGGTGCCAGAGTATTCCCAAAACTTTCAGACATAACACATAATTGCAGCTCCAGAGAGCAAAGAAAAATGGAAACTGGGTTGGGAAATGGGGGCATGAATATCCCGGACTTGGTGGATGGGTGCACCATTTATCAATAACCATGTTAAAACTGTTTCTAAATCTCAACCCTTGGTGGCTGGAATGCAAAGAATCTTTCCCTCGTGGCCTGACTTCATTGGTGTATCCACAAACTTTTTCAATAAAACATGGCAGGCTGGATCTTGAGCAGAACAATGTGTCTACAACTACAAGCTCAAGTATAACTTGACTTGGAAGGCACTTCCTTTGACAAGAACAGTATAAATTATCAGTGCCACATAAAAATTCATGTTAATACACTTTACACTCTTGTTCTGATATAACAGAGTTTGAGGGGCAAAGTCACAAAATTTAACCCAGTTTAGCCTTTGAACTATACAACAGAAACTTAAGCTACAATGTATGGAAAATACGACAGTCCCAAGATTTAAAGATGCCATTTCATACACTGACAATTAGTAATATACTATAGGGAAGACTACAGCATAGGGTCTTTGTTCGAGTTAAGATGCATTCCTTATCAATTCACAGCATCAAAATATAATGCCATTCAGATTATGGTGAACTAGAAGTACCTGATAAATACAAAAGCATTTCAAAAACATCAACAGCATAGTATTAATAAAGTTTTCTGTTTCACTTATGCAAGACACCAATCCAATACAGACGAAACTTTAAAAAAATGAACTGAAAGGCTTAATTCTGAATGGAGGAGGCAACTGGTACTGGTAGCAGCAAAAGTGTATGTACATAAGACATCTGTATAAAATCTTTCCTCAAACATCTCTAAGGTACTAACCACAACTTTCTCCAATAAATATTTTAACCAGCATAATTTAGCATGAGCTTAACCACAAAAGAAAAAGAGTAAAATTAACAAAAAATGTAAAGCTGGTTTGAATGAGTTCAAATATCTACAGCATCACTGTCAAGCAAATGTCAAATACAGAGTATGTTATACTGTACACTTAACAAAATGAAAAAACCTTCCGCAGGGTGTACACAGCACTTACATGGGTCCGAATGTATCCATTGGATAATCTAGTATAAATGAACAGTAGCTATTTCTAATACTTGCATATCCATCGCAGACACAGGACAATGAGCACCATAGAACCAATACTGACAAAAGCAAGATACACAAGCAGTCAGCCTTACCCCTCCAGTAGGTGTGATGAAGTGATCTTTGTTTCACAGACATGTAAGGATTACGTACAAGACTTACAAACTGTTCCCTTTCATGTTTCAATCTTTGCCAACCAGATCCTTATTAACATATAAAAATCCATTACAGACATCATGGGTATTGGGTCCACCCCACCCACCACTAATCTGCATTTTTACAAAGCATGAAGCTAAGGAACTTTATCTTCCGTTAATATATCAATTTGAAAAATGAACTCTGTCAGAAATCATGCTTTGGTTCGAGTTAGGTTTTCACTTTTGGGGAATTATGTAACTTTCTTCTGGCTTCAACTTTTACAAATATAGTATCAAATATAGTATCAATTGGTCATATTCAAATTTCTGTTCTGGAGAAAAATATAACAGATTAACCAAACCACATATTACTTATGGTTCCCCTTTCCCTAACAAGTACAGATGTATGTTCAAAGGCATTTGCTATAAAACAAGAAGAATACATCGAAAAGGTAACTTTTAAAAACAATTAAAATAAAACCAAATTAGTTGAATTTTAATTACATTCAGTCTGACTGGTCTTAAGGCAAGCACTTTTGCAAATTCACTGAACTCTCCTAAGACACTGGCAAGAAAACATCCACCTTCCTGTCACAAGGCAAAGCAATAGCAACTTCACAATTAAGATAAGTACATTCAGAGCATGCAAAACTTCATTTGGGTCCCTTGTTCACCGTCATCTCATGGGAGCTATCTTTTTCTCCTAACATATCGTTCTTGTGCTCGCTCCACACGACTGCTGTTAAGAGGACAACATATGCGTAGGTGGAAACATCACTGTACTGCTTATCATTTTACTGCACACATATGGCCCGAGTCCCTATCTACCTACAGACTCAGTAATACAGTCAAAGAAGAGAGAATATTACTTTTCAGCAAGTACTTACAGAATAAAATATCTAGGATCATGAGAGTTTGATTCCTATAGCTTTCTTTCTGGGTCAGCTAAAGACATAATTCTTTTCATCACCTCCCCTTCTAAAGACAAGACCAAGACACATGTACTTGAGTCACTTGCACACACACACACACACACTATGACCATGTGTAGAACACACAACATTTGTCACCAGGCTGTCTGCACAGTTCATAAAACAGTCTGTAACCGAAAGGGTGCCCCTCTTTGCTGTCCCAAAAGCTAATGTATCAGAAGGTCCTGCTGACTGCTCCCTGGTAATCACAGACTTCTCACTGTCAAGATCTCCTCCGTGTCCTTTGCCAACTGGACACAGCCCTTACTAAGGATTGTAACCACTCCAATGGACGTCACACAGGCACCTCCCTGTGCAAGACTTCCTGGTTGACCAATGACCTCTGAACTAGCTCCACTGGAGATCAGTTACATACAGTCATTGAAGGCCAGATTTCTGCCTCTGCTTCAGATTGGTCTTCCTCCTGTCTCTTGACTTCCTCCTTCATGTTCTGTGGTCCCTTCTTTGCCTGGTCAGTGTAGATGGTTTCTCCACAGCAAAGGAACACATGTCAAGTGTCACAAAGTCCAACAACCCCGAAGAGACTCTTGCAACCACGCAGGATATTCTCAGCAGACGACTTAGCAGCAGAAGATCTTGCAGCAGACGTCTTACAATGTCCAAACCTGTTCTTTTATTCTAAATCTTTCAAACATATGATGTTGCATTAATACACATCTGGTCATCAAAATAAACCCATCAACCAACCAGGACAGAGACAGCTGTATCCACAGCTCTTCATTAACTATAGCAGCCCTTTTAACTCCACCTATACAGGCACCTAAAGTGGACCTGACCTATCACTCCCCATGGCAGTGCACCCCTTTGAACTCATCAAACCCCTGGTGGTCGACACCACAATCTTTAACAACCTTCTCTGTAACACCTATGTAATGGTTGTTATCCAAATCCCAGCTATGCATCAAGTGCTGCCAGGTCTCCCTAACATCTCATCTTGCCCTAAAACTACACACCCCACTGACAATGCTAAACACCCTGGGCTGGAAGTGTAAACAGGCCCCATGTAGCACCTAACTACTGCACCCACCGGGCCTGATGATTACATAACAGAGCCAGGTGCCGGCTGGAACAAGGGGATTAAAGACTACCATAAGCAAGATGACTATCGATGGGTCACATCAAACCCCAAAACGTGACATTTACACTAACACTAGATCTTCATGCTTGTTTTGTCTTTCTCAATCTCTGTTTTTTTTTAAATGGTTGTTGTGAAATAGGTACGAGAGTCCTGGTTTACTTACTCAGTTCTGGTGGAAGGCTCACCCAAGAAATCTCAGTGCCATCCATGACATCCCTTACTTCTAACAACATGGAGGTTGCGCTACTCCTGCGTTTTCAGGAATAAACAGTGTAAAGAAGCAATCTGAGGTGCAAGCACTGAAATATGATTTCAAGACACAACCACCGAGGCTTCAGAGCCAACCATGGATTCTAAACTCAATGCGGCTGTGTACAACACACAAAAAGGCTCATCTGAAATGAAATAATAAATATCTCGGGTTCTTCTTCCTTTTCAGCCAAAGAAGCTGTCACACTTTGAACACTCTCTGCCCTTGATTTCCAACGTGTATGGCAGTCTCGGGTATGGGATGTAGAGGAAACTTTCGACTTGTCTTTGAACCTGCACTATCCTCTGACTCAAAAACATCATCAGCATCATAATTCAGAAGTATGCGCTTTGGTCGGTAAGCACCCTTAACATGCAGATCATATGGTGGCTGTGCACTGCTTGAGGTTAAATGGTAATCCTGGGGCTGATCTGGGGACAGCAGCGCAGCTGCAGCTGGAGATGGTCGGAACTCAGAAGAAAGTGAGGGCTGCATTAAACAGTGAGCTGTACTAGGTCCTGGGCGAATGGCACGAATTACCACATACCCAGAATCATCATCTGAAATTTGAAAGTAAGATCCATGTAACTTTAAATGTTAAAAAAAATGATGAAAAGAGTCATGTGATTTGTCAAGCTACAATTCTTTTAGGAATAACAGTGTTGAACACTATTGCTTTGCACTATTGCACTAATACTGTGCATGACTAATAAAAACTGAGAAACTGTTTTGTAATCATGCTATCCTAACCAGCTATTTAAAAAATTTGCTTAAAAGCTCTTAATCACACACTAAACAGAAACACAAAAGAGTGTTTACTTGCACCAAAAATTACCCCAAACTTATATTTTATCAGTTAATGACACATACCCTCTTCTTCCTCTGGCCGTTTAAACGTTGAGTTCTCATGCAGCTTTCGACATGCCAGCAATACTACCAGGGTTGCCACAAATATCAGCACACACACCACACCAATGAGAGCAAAGGAAAGATTTTTCCAATGCTCTCCATCATCCTTTTGGATGATGGGCTCACTGGCTAGCAGAGTTGAAAATGTCTTCCCTTTGTCTGTTCCACTAAAATTTTCGCCATCATACTTGACTGATGGAAGCGACGAATCTGTGTCTTCCAACTGATTGAAAAAACTGAACTCTCTAAATGGTCCACAGATAGTGTCTTTCATCTTACTACATGGTCTGCGAATTATTTTGTTTTTGGGACAATGAGAACATGGATGACAAGACTGTTCTTCTACATCCCAAAAGTGGTGGTGATCACACTGGCGACTGCAAACATTTCCACACAATGAAAACGTCAGCAACAGAAGACAGAATATCCATGGCCAGGCTCTGTCCATTTTCCTCTCTGACTAGACAATCTGTAATATATATATATACAGAGTACATAGTAACAGTTATATAATATACAGAGAGCCATTCTAAACTACCCATTCTCTTGTGATACACATTACTGATAATTAGAACTATATTGTTGTGAATTGTACCAAGACTGCTCAAAGTTCGAACCAACCGAACCTCCTTGGGTTAGCTCACTTTTTTCCTCCTGAAAATTTCTACAAACTGGGGAGGGGGTTGCTGGGGAACAGCGTGTAATATACAGTGGAGTGCGAAAAAATATATATTATGAGCATGGCCCACAAAACAACTGATTTATAAACATAATTTTGTAGTCCTTCAATGAATGCCAACGATTTTTATTTATTCTTAATCGTACAACGGCAAATTGGCTCGTGACTGGATGGCTGAGGAACAAAGCTAAAGACAAAAAGAGTAAAGAATACTGATGCATTTAGAATGCCCTGGTCATCACACCGATGATTTAAATTATGGCATATAGCAGTTTGCGAAAACACTGTAAACATACATATATATTTTGACAAAGACAGGTCAAACGCACTACCTTCCAAATCAATGCAAAACTCACCGTGGGAAACCGCTGGAGGAAATTAACTCCCATCCACAATGCAAATAGCCAAGGTCATGTGACCGGAAATAAAACTCCAAACATCCGATAGAAAAATAACTTTGTTCTCCGTGGATATGTAGTGTTGCCCCAGTTTGATTTGCACGTAATTCTTGCACCATGAACTGGATACAAACTTTTCTTTGTAAAATTATTACAACTCCAATAGAACACAAGCATGCATTTGTTCAGCCGGAGGACTAATCGCGAATTATCACGCAGATAGAACACTCCAAGCTGAAACATGGATCGACCCTGCTCCAACTGAACTGTCAACTGTACGGCCGGCGAGTGGGCAATCGAGTAAATCGTCACGAGTGTACTGTCCGTTATAGAAATGACTAACACTTATGTGTGGAGGGAGTTGGAATCGATCGATATATTGTGTTTGTGACCTGATACTTTCGCCGTTAATTAGATCGAGCGTATCATTTCGTATGATTAATGATATGCAACACATTCTTGCATAGCAGAAGCCATTATAATGATTCTGCTTGCCGGTCTGTTGTCAATCAACATTTATCTGAGGAAGGTCAGCAGACGGCCGGTGTCGCAAGAAATTCGGTCTGCCAAGAAATGCTGTCCGGAATACATGTTTTGCGCCTGGGGAAATTAAAGTGGTAAAACGCTAACCACAAAAGCAGTAAAACGCTAACCCAGGACAGAATTTCTCGCGACCAGTGTCGCAAGGGTCATTTTATGTGTGAGAAAACAGACGCGGGAACAATCCCCCCGCCTGGTGAACACCCCACTTACACTATAGTCACCTCCCACCACCATCTCCACCACGCACCGTCAACAGTTTTTGGGGGTGAGGGGGGCTCAGAGTTCATCTGCCTTGACATAATTCTTCAATTCCCATTTTGTTTTTATAGAATCGTGCACTGCACTTGCAACTGACATCTGCGGATTTAATTTGAGCTGAGAAGATTGCATTTGATTTTGAAAAAAGCATGCCCCCATCTTTTTGTGAGTGAATGAATCGGTGTGGAGATTGAAAGGTTAGATCGAGGTGCATAACATTCTTCGACAGTCGCAACCATGCAAGAATAATTAACATTTGAGAAATGAGCAAAGTTAACAAGACGCACGCACTGAACTTCAAATTTTCACATATGGATGGTTGTGGCTTCAAGCGACCTTATATAAATGGCCTGTTAAAAACATATATATTTATTACTATAATTATGTATCACTGAAAACAACCCTCTGCATGATTTTGTGTATGTGTGCGTGCGTGTGTCAGAGGTGTACAAATTGAAGATATACCATATGACGCATTCTTTGAGCTGGCATAGGACGCACTTCCGTTGCTAGAGCTGTTCACGTCTTTACGACAGGCCATATAGTTAATATACTTTTTATTCCACTGTAAAAGTAGCTGTGGGAGGGGATGTGCTTAAACACCACTCCCCCTGCCTTAACAAAAAGTGTGACCTATGGGTTCCTGGTGTCACCCACCCAACCTTTACTGTACGCCAGTGCGGCGCCTTGTGTTGGACGGATGGAACGGAACCATTTCAATAGTCACCCCTTGATCTCGCCAAAAACATTTCATGCACTACCTCTTCCCACCCCCACCCCCCACCCCCCAACACACACACCTTAGAGATCGATCCAGCCCCGATGTTGCTTTTAAAAAAATGCTTCATGGAGCACAGTGATGCATGACATTTGCAGACAAGGTATACGGTGTAACGTTACGGTTTCACAAGTTAGAAGAGAGTCACGACACCACACACTCGTCCATCACTTTAAACGCCAGCGCGGGTTTGTGTCCATATTATAGGCAGCGTGGCGTCCCAGGGCGTGACGGTTAGCGGTCTATATATCTCCCTTTTTTCTATCTATTCATCTCTGTATCCATCTCCTACCTTCACCCGATGGTCGCGGGTATGTAATCCTCCTTCCCACTGGTCCTACCAGGGCTTAAATAGCTTACTTAAATGTTAAGGTTTAAAATCCCAAAAACCCGCACGTGTCACTGTGATTGGCAGCTGTGCTCTGAGTGACTTCTGTCAACAGTGAATGTTTTGGATTATGCGGTGTCTGCACATGGATGACCGAGTGCTGAACATCACACCATAGTATTTTGGACCTTATAGGTATGTCTGCTGTGCATTCTGCTGGGTGTATTGAAGGTCAATTCCTATACCTGTCATACCTGGAAAAGTTCTATACTGGTATGTACTGCGTCTATCCCTATACATAACGTATATAGGACCTACAGCCTAACACGCATATTGTTACAACGGGACTTGGATGTATATATAGCCACATAGCTCCGGTGAGAACATGTGTGGACACATGAAGGTGGTGTACTGATTGACGTTGCAGCGTGTCTCGCAGCAACTTTTTATCTATGTGTAGCCTGATCGCATGTATCATCCGGTCCCTCTGCAATGGACGAGAAAGACGGTTACACAGAGCGCATGGGGTCTTCTGGAGGTGAGGTGCATCTGAGCAAAGAATATGTTGTATAGTGCTGCTATATGTCGATCTCTTGATACTTTTACAAAATTGAAAGGTTTAATTTTAGCGTTAGCTGATCGGTCGTATATGTCATATGTGCGCCCGCAGTTGAGTTCGACGCCTGTGCTACGAATAAATCTCTGTCCCTCTTTCTCGCACTTGCACACGCATGCAGCGGTCTAGCTATGATGTACCCATACACGTTCGTCATTCTCGCTGGTTTGTGGGAAGTGATGTCCTTTCGTAGAACTATATATGCTCAATGAAAAATAGATCTAGCAAAGTGATAGTTGCAGGAACCATTTAAGATGGCCATTGCAGAGAGGCAGTTCAGTACAGGGAGCATATGGATATCCACACAATCTGCACTGTTCATCGCCCTACGGTACACGCACATATATATGTAGCGGAGCAGGTTCGCTCCGTAAGTTTTCTTTCTTCTCTCCCTCACTCTCTCCCCAACAAAGGCAAGTTTTCCGTCTTGTGCATAGGTTTTATTTGGGGCCGCTACCGCTGCTGCTGCCCGACGGCTAGGGTCGCTCTGAGAGCCTGCCCGTTCCGATCTGCTCGCTCGTGCTCTGCCTACATGGCTCGTCTCCCCATTGCCCTTCACTGCCCTTCATCTCTCCCTTTGCCCGGTCCGCCGCCCACATTTATCGGGTAGGACGCGAACCGCAACGGGGGCACTGTCCGGGCAAACAGCAGCAAGCCGGCGTACATGCCGTGAATGCCAAAATTTGTGTTTCTTGCACACACAAGACTTAAGATTAAAAATACAAAGAATATATGTACACGAACATGAAAATATGCGATAAATAGAGGGCGCTCTGCTCTTCCTGTTAGTGTTAAGGAAAGTTAAGTAGAGTGAGAAGGAAATAAAGATAATTATGTTAAAAGGCAGTTAAACTAGCTAATGTGAATAGAAAAAAGATAAGAAATATGCCTACAAACTAACCTAATCTATTAAGATGTGTGATGAGTTTAGTATCTACTGAAAGAGTATATCAAGTAGAATCCGAAGATGTTAGTTGTTAGTATCTGCAACTATCCTAGAAGGATATAGAAACGTTTAAAGAGAGTGAGCCTAGCACAGCACGCGGTAAAAGGACACAATGCCTCACAGCCACGGTTCGCTGGGCACCACTCGACCTGGGTACTCCCCCCCCCCCCCCCCCC
>SMGT01002112.1:111378-155795 GCA_004794575.1 Lanistes nyassanus | reverse complement strand
CAGTTAGGGGGAGATCACAATCAGAACATGGATAAGTTTAGGTCTTTAAGGCTTCAGTTAGGGGGAGAGTTTGGAAAATATGGTAATCAGACTCTAATATGACATCACAATGTAAACATCTTTTTGAAGGCAGGTGACAATGCTAATGTTTGAACATTTATAAAATCTCTTTGGAATTTTTTTTTCTAGTTTTGAGAATTAGTAGCTTGTAACAAATACTATCCAGCCAGTTGAAAATAAGCAGCCGCTTGGATGAGACTTTACAAATATGTTCTGTTATTTGGCACTTTGTGCAAAGTCACAAAAAAATACAACTGTCATTTTGACGTAATTATTGATAATTATTTTTGAATCGAAGTAGCTCCTGTGCTTATCTCTTTTAACATAGCAAAAAATTAAAGTGAACTAAATGGTTATGTCTGGTGTTTTGATTTTCAGGTGGATCTCGGAGATTCAGAACAACTTCTCAGGGCATTCCAAGAAAGACAGTGGGGGTGATCATGAGACTATTTTGCGATTGCAGAGTATTGACATGGAGAGGGAGTGTGACGAGCTTCAGTGAGTGGCATCCTGCTTGAACGTTTGACCTGTCTTTTGGTATAAAGTGCACTGCCAGTGAATGGTTCAAGTCCTGTCTAGGTGGTCGAGGGCAAATTGTCATCGGTGATGACTCAGTTTCTTCTCTACACCCACTTGTCTATGGGGTTCCCCAGGGCTCAGTTCTTGGGACTATACTGCTCACTCTATATGTTCAACCGCTGTCTGCAGTCATAACTGCCCACGATGGTAACTATCACAAGTATGTTGACGATACTCAAGTCACTGCGCGTTCCCTTGTCTAACATTCAGTTCTGTATTGATGATGTGCTACGCTGGATGAACAGCAACAAGCTAAAACTTAACACAGACAAAAATGAGGTCATGCCTGTAGGTTCCATTGCTCATCTTAGTTCTGTTGACAGTGAGTTTGGGGTGAACGGATTTCTTTTTAAATCTTCTATCAAGTACCTAGGTGTTCACCTTGATCAGACACTTTCTGTGCAACCATATATTGGTTCTGTGTGTTGCACAACTTTTCTTGAGCTCTGGAAGATTGCTTGCATCCAACCCTATCTGCCCTCTAAAGCTGCTGCTAGACTTTTATTTTCTACTGTGACTTCTTGGCTGGATTACTGTAACTCTATGCTCATAGGGCTTCCTGCTGAACAGATCGCTTAACTGCAGTGGGTTCAAAATGATGCCATGAGACTTGTCCTTTGGTCAAAGAACTGCGCTGGCTTCCAGTAAAGTTTTGCGTTCGGTACAAGATAGCTGTGCTTGTGTATCGTTACTTTGATGGTACACTTTCTCCGTATCTGTTGGCTTTTTTTTCTACCTACCATCCTGCTAGGCAACTCAAGTCCTTCTCCAAAAAACTTCTCACAGTCCCGAAAACCATCCTCAAACCATTCTGATCAGTGTTCTCTTAGTTTTGCTGCCCCTAGTGTCTGGAACTTGCTGCCTGCTAAACTTTCACTTGCTACATTTAAAACACAGCTCAAAACCCATCTTTTTCATCTCGCCTTCCGCTGATTTCACTGAGCTTATTGGTAAAGGAGATCCTTGCTGAGAGAGAGAGAGAGGGGAGAGTGTGAATGAGAGGGAGAGAGAGCAAGGGTGAGTGAGCAAGGTGTGTTATGATTTTTCTGGCGTCTTGTTGCCTACCCAATCGGGAGGTAGCGCAAATTGTTACGGCCGACCCGATTGGCTCGCCAAAACAGCCAGCAGAGACCGCACGGTGGAACGGGGAAGGTAGCCGGCTGAGAGCGAGGGGAACCCGCACCCCGTCCCTCGGTTGAGCCGTCACCCTGAGAGGGGGTCGGCTGAGAGGTGGGGGCGAATAACACTCCGGGCTACGGCCTGCCACCCAGAACGGGTAGAAAGCCCATTCGCATTTTTCTGGCAAGTCCGCGCTCAGGGCTATATAGGCACCCGACCGCAAATGTTAAGGGCCGAAAGCCGGGTAGCCAAATGCCGAACACCCAACCGAGTTCTAGAGGAAGTATTACAGAAGAGTACAACCATTATCCGTGACGTGGACCCAAGAGAACCAGCAGACTTCTGCATCAGGGGTGACTCTTGTCCGGTGGAAAAAGAACTCGTGCATTTCGGACCGGTGTTGAGATTGTGGAGCTGAGAGACATGGTGTCTGCGGTATTCCTATCCAGCATCGTGAAAGGGAGTTTACGTACAGTGTAGCAAAGTAAGACACGACCGTAACTCAAGCTAGTTGAACAAACTTAGAAGAAAGTAAATCAAACTTGTTCATTTGTCGGTTTGTAGAAACCTACGGTTATTTCTTGTGCAATTGTCGGTCGATCTTATTGTTTGTTAAGACGTCGGCGTGAGTTCATTTTCAGAGCAGATTTAGAACGGAAAGGATAAAGTTTTTTTGTGTTCACCGATGTGAATTATTGGTATGGTAAAATTCATAACCCGGTAAATAACGTGTGCGTGTAGATACGTATAGCGTAGCTGGGATGAATATATGAGAGTGCGAGTGATTGTTCTACATATGTCAGGAGTTGAGGAGATGTATATTGGAGCATCATTCATTGTGTAGTAGAATACTCTATGTGTGTAACTGTAAATAAATAGAATAGTGTATTATCGCTGCCCTCTTTTATGAAGTTGTGCGCGTGACAAGCAAGGGGG
Source organism: Lanistes nyassanus (assembly GCA_004794575.1). NCBI lineage: Eukaryota > Metazoa > Mollusca > Gastropoda > Architaenioglossa > Ampullariidae > Lanistes > Lanistes nyassanus. The sequence goes on along the minus strand of SMGT01002112.1, from coordinate 153,101 downwards.
TGGGGGCTCGAGCCGATTGGAAATTGACGAAATTAGGCAGCGATCACGTTGTTAGTTTCCCCCTTCTTGACACATCTTATGTTGTTGTAACTCTAGTTAACGAGCAGACGAGTAAAACACATAAAAGCCATACCCCTAGACACGACAGAGACAATACCACGACAAGGTGTGTCTGTTGTGTGTGCTTGCATGTTGTGTGAGTGTTACTTATTTGTACTGTAGTTGTTTGTGTAAAGCATATTGAGCCCTACAAAGAAATTGCACCATTAAAAAAAACTTTATTATTGTTATTTTGTTTATGTTGCACACAAATGAAGCATCACTGATTTCTTCCAGGATTGTTTTCCAGAAAACAAACCAAAAAACCCCTCAAGTAACATAATGCCTATTGTTTTCTTTGAAACCCAACATTCATTTATACGGTTAACAGTAGTATCTTTAGCATGAGTGCCTTTTCATAATGAGGAATTAAACTGTTTCTTTTTTTTCCCCCTTTCCTTTGGAAGCTTGTAATATTCTGTTTATTTTGCAGAGAAGCCCTCCTTAAAATTGACTCACCAGTGGTGTTTTGCCACAATGACCTGCAGGAAGGTGAGACCTATAAGGGCTAACCCCAAGATTCTGTGTACCCTTATAAACTGAGGTCCCTGGCACTTTGTGCTTGGTGATTCTGAAGATCAAAACAACAACAACAAAAAACTCACCAGCTTTGGAAGTTCACTATGTTTTTGGTTTAAAGAAGAAAGAAAATATTCATTGCTGGAATCTATAAGTAAAAATATATTTGTGTCCTTTCAGAATTCTGTGCATGATACTAACGGACAAACTTGTTATGGAAACCATAAAACAGCACTAAAAGCTCACAGACAGAATTGAAAACAAATTACGCATAGTCAAATACGCATAGCACAAAGAAAATGGGCTGAAAAATCAGTTTAGGAGAAATTGTCTCTTGTGTAAGACATTTGCGTAAACAAGTTTTACCATATTAGACTGGTTGCAGGTTTGGAACTATTTTCAGGAAACCTAGCAGGAAATAGACTTGATTTTAAAATAGAAATCTTAAGGGAGAGTTTCTGGCAGAATTCATTGCCTTTTTCTGAATGGAAAACCCTAAAATCAATCTGTTTCTGCTTCTGGTTTGGTTCTGTTTTTTAATTTTATTGCTTACCATCCCATTTGCAATCTAGGTGCATATCAGGGCGTTGTTGCTTAAGACGAGTTTGCATGCTACCATTAGTGCTAGTAGGGCAGCTAGTAGATTGGCAATTTTTAAGTCTTGGGTATTAGTATGACTTAGCTGGGGTGTTAACTTAGGTATTGTATGACTTAGCTGGGGTGTTAACTTTGAAGCAGGTGGCTTAACTGTTACACTAACAAGGTGGATTGTAACTGCATCAGATTTGTATGAACCTTCCTAGAAAAAGGTAAAGGAGAATAACTAGTCATCTGTAGCTCTTGCCACTACTCCAAGCACCAGCTCCTACAAAAGAAATTAAAGGAATATTTTAGTCTGAGGTGGTTCAGATTGCTTGATGGCTCAGGAATTTATAAGGTTTGGTCATTCCACTCACCCAGCATCAGTCTGTTGTGAATTAGTGTCAGTATCATTTTCTGTTGACAATTCATGGGCTAAAACTAAAGTACGAATTCTTTTACTTTCCAGGCAATATTTTGTATGATGGTACAGTTGCTGACCCAGACAAGAGGATGACAATTATTGATTGGGAGTATGGAAACTATAATTATAGGTACACTGATTTGTTAATTGAAGTAGCTTTACAGTGTTTCTTTTAATTTTTTTTTTTAAAGTTTTACTAAAATCCTTCCTTACTGAGGATTTAAGTTGCAGTCTTGGAAACTGCATGTGGATCATTTCAACTATAAATATTTTTCTAATATCCCTCCTCTTTGGCTTAAAAGCAGTGTTCCATTTTCAGAAACTAAACCATTTACAGACTATGAGATTCTTGATTTTGATAGTACCAAACTGCCTATTCCTTGAAGTGATTCTGTTTCAGACCGATATTTTTACGTTCTTTTACAGAGGATTTGATCTTGCCAACCATTTTTGTGAGTGGGCCATTGGCTATGACTCATATTCTTTTTGTGTGGAACCTGAGAGATTCCCTACCCGTCAGCAGCAGGTGCGTACATGCAGACATTCATTGTGGAACAGCTCATGGTGACATTTGAGAACACTTTCTTCTTTCACCTGCACAAAAGAGTCATGCCATTGTACACGTGCAACCATATGCATGCATGGTGAAATAGCTCATATGCTTATATTTTAGAATTTTTTTTTCCTTCCACCTACACACAAACTCACTCATGATCAGTCATGTCACATTTTTTACTCAGCATAGAGGTAACCACTTGCAGATCTGTGTACCCATAAATTTCACAAATTCCTAACACCAGTTTTTGAAAACATGCCAAATAATTATAATATGACCAAAAACTTTCCATGTAGTTATAATACTTTCAAAATCATTATTTGTTCAGGATGAAATGCAAGGGTGCAAAACAGTGGGGCAGTACTGCACAAATAGGATCCAAACATAAAAGAAAGTTCAGGATAATAAAAATAAAGTAACTCTTTTCCTAATAATGTGAAACAGGAGTTCTGTTGCTATTGTCCATATTACAGTATTTACAAATAATTCACAAATAGGAAACGCAGATTGTGACCTCGTAAGAAGTGCATATAGACGGATGCAGTCTTGTGAAGTGGTGAGGAAGCCTGATTATACCAATGAAGATATTGATTTACATTGGTTTCAGTACACCTTTTTCCAGCATTATCTGAAAGCCCTTGGAGAGACAGATGTGTCTGAAGAAGTTTTAGCCAAGATGTACGTGGAAGTGAACACTTTTGCAATGGCATCACATTTTCTGTGGGGAACGTGGGCCACTGTCCAGGGCCATACCTCCAGTATAAAGTTCTGCTATTGGGTAAGAGAAAACATAAGCAACTGTCTGAACCCTACCATTACTCCTACAGTGGATAATCCTTTTTTTCCTCCTCAGTAAAAGTGGAACGTCTGAGTTTTCCAAAATCTTATTGGAGGAGTAAAAAGATTGTTGTTCTCCTTGTCTTACAGAATGGAATAGCTCTTTGTTAGAGGGAGAAGTGCTGAAGAGTTGAAAAACTTGTATGGCACAGCCTAAAGGGAGGCAGAGAGAGAGAGAGAAACAGGGAACCTTTTTATGATGCTTAGAGAAATAAAGGACTTGCAGTTCAGGAGATGTAACCCATCTCATGGAAATCTGCATCAAACAAAGTGTTTAAAGATAGGGGATTACTTAATTTACAGGAGTCAGTAATTTTTGTATGAAAAGTAACTTGTCAATCAAGCATAATATGTCTACAAAATCTGAAGTTTTACAGTCACGAAGGGAACACCTAGTCAGAAACAAGCTGCCTAAAATCTGAATCACAATGCTCTACTCTAAATAGATCATCTGTCAGAGTCATCAGAGTGCTTCAAAATGAGTGGGGCTTACAGTTCCTTTGACTTTCTTAAGACTTTGGTTTTAGTCTGAGGTGGTTGAATATAAAAGATATTTTGTGAGGATTCCAGTATTCTTTGCATTTGGCAGTATTCTTTGCATTTGGTTTTCAATTGCTCTGTTTGTGTCTGACTTTGGAAAAAAGAAGGTGTTATGGCCTGTGTTAATTGTAATAAAACTTTTGCTAAATGTTTTTAGTTCTTTTATGGGTGTTATTATTTAGCTGAAGTTTAAATGAAATAGTTTCTTTTACAGTCAATGCAAAGAAGCATTATGCTTGTTCCCTACCCAGAAATAGGCCAGTGCTCGGAAGGCTAGCTGGCCTTTCAGTGTTTCTGTATTTTTTAAACATAAATATTTTGGACATAAATGGTCAGACTCAAACTTTGAAATAAAAAAAAAAACTTTTCGTTCCCAATTAAACATATAGCCATATATGCATGATGGAGTGGGCGACTGAGAGAAAGAGCAGCGATGTTTGTGGCGGTATGTTCCTTTTCACATTTGCTTGTCTTCTTCTGGCTAAAATCAGGATGTTCAGTTTTGTGTCTTGCTGCTTTCATGAATTTTTTTTCTATTTATCATTTCAGGAGTATGCAGCCAGTCGGTTTGATGAGTATTTCAAACTGAAGAAGCATCTGCCAACTCTTTTGAACCAAAATGTCTGATGATCAGCATAGGCCCACTCTGTACCATCCCCTCACCCATCATTTGGACCTCTGCTGCCTGAAGTGCTTCGGACATTGTCGCTGCAATCCTTAGTTCCATGGCATGCCTTCGCCCTTTGACATGCTTGAAATCAGGTTCTGTTAGCATGGGAAATGTGTACTTCAAGCACACATTGGTTCTTTGTGATATGTATGGTGTTCACATACAATGTGCATGGCCATCTAGGTATGTGAACATTGGTTTGTTGTGCCATAACTAACTTAGCCGTTGGGCTGGTTTTCGTGGGATCAGTGTTCTCCGCTTTTCTAAAGAGACAAACTGACTTGGACCATCACTTTCATTCCCAGATGAAATCCATTTTGTGGCTTGCAGACTGTGACATCGGTCAAAAATATGAGCGATATCCGTCGGCTGTTGATGAAGTATCCTTTTCCAAAGAAATTCACATTTTGATCTATATATAAATCATTTTCCATAATTCAGAAATGAATTGATAGGGTACATAATAGAAAGAAAGGTGATAAAGAAGGAAGTTATGCCTTCAGATACACATTTTTAGGACGCCTTGGGCAAATTTGTGTTGGATTATGCATTTCTAAAAAAAACAAAGAATCTAGTTGACCAAAAAGGGTGCTTTCAGTCCTGGAAAGTGGAGAAAGACATAAAGATAAGACTGCCTGCCTAGTTGCTATCTCATGGAACTTGGACCAAGAATATGATTAAAGTTCAACATCTGTTTAAATTATAGGTGCTGCCTTAGGGGCGTTTTCGTGGTGCAGTAAAATGTGATCTCAGTTCTAGTGCAATTTAAAAAAAAAACTGTCAGCTTGCGTGTTTACAGTGTACTTAATTCAATGTTTAAAAGTCAGGTTTCTGTGTGGAGGGAAGAAAATTCCTGAGATTGGTGCAACTCTGAGTCTTATGTAACCACTAATGTCAATAGTGCCAAGAGACTTAAATTTATGGTTAGTAAAGGTGAAACATAAACATCTTTTTGTTTTCTAGCATTTCATTTCTAGGTATAGTTTATAAAAATCTGTGCAGATATTGTGGCTTGCATTCCTACAGTGGGGACTGAACATAAAAACACTGCCCAGGAAAAGATGTTGCAATTTATATCTTGTGAGACGTCTGCAATAGTAACACAGCCAAGAAGATCTGCTTTGCTGTAGTTTTGTAGTTTGAACTAGATCACCAGAGTTTGTTGTAAGTCTATTTTAGTTTCATTTGAGGATAAAGGAAGCACACAAACTCAAGAATTTAGTTCACTGGCTATCATATTTTTTCATTTGGTACATTGTCCCAATGTTTCTTTTGGATTTTTGTTTTTGGGGTATACACTACAGATTGATAGATTGCTTTGAAGGCAATGTGGTGCCTGATGCCTGGCTGTGTGTATGTAGAAGCTGGGGTTTCATGCTGGAAATCTCAGGCAGACCTGCTCCAAGAGCTCTAACCATTCCAGGCTAAGTGGCTTAGCAGGGATGAGAGCAAGTTTTGATCTTAGGATGTTGAGATTACTTTCAGACAGCAGCATATCATGTGACTCAGTTGTGCCATGGTTCTACCTGCCTCAGAACGAATCCACCTATCATGATCAGTGCAGCTTTAAGGCTTTTTTATAGGTTTTTTAGGTGCAGCAAGTGCACAGTTTTTAGCATTTTCCAGCAGAACTGAGAAATAGCATCATTTCTGGCAGAGTACCAAGAAGATGCCAACTACTATATTGTCATTTAATGAGGTGCCCATCTCAGCCTTGTGCTGTGTTCTCTGTAAGGCTGCTTCAGGAAGTGAAAACACTGCTAAGAATAATGGTTGTTAGCTTCTGCATGTGCCAGTATTGTATACTGGAATGGAAGGAGAAAATCAGAAGAGAAGTGCCACTACTGCACCATTCATTCTTGATAAAAAGAAGAACACATGACTGCCGCTTGGAGGAAAATCTAAATTAAAAATTAAAAACAAGGGAATTGAACCAAGCTAGAACAAGACAAAGCTTGGTTCGGTTCCCTTGTTTTTAATTTTTTATTTAGATTCATCCTTGAGGAAGATGGCACTGGAAGAAGTCAATATAATCAGGATGAATCAAAAACTGTTAATGAACAAAATTTATATAATTTTCTTTTCCTTTTACAGTTTAAAAAGTTTGATGGAGTTAGTAGAGTGCAGTGTCACAGGAGGCCAGAGTAAGGGTAGGTTGAATGGAGGGACAAGCAAAAGTATATAAATAAGCACACAGCTCTACTGTGATGAAGATAGGAAATGCTGTCACTTATTGTCCTTAAGACATATTAGGTCTGTTTACCAGCCAGCATGGCATTTGATGTATATGGTGCCTGGATATTTTAACATTTGAGAATTTGTCTTAGGCTTTCTTTTCTCTTTTTTTTAAAAAAAAATTGAGCCATATTCCGTGCTTTGGTGTTGGTGTTATGGTTGGGGGGAAAAGCTGGAAGGTCAAGATGTCCTTCAAATATTAAGTGATGTTTGATTGCTAATTGTGATGGTAAACATTAAGTAGGAAGGTTAACACCTGGTCCACAAGTAGGTGGTTGTTGTAATCCCACCTTAGTGGTGCCACAGGGGAAACAATGTTCTACACTGCAGAAGAAAGAGCATATTTTTTAAACAAAGTGGAATATCAGCCTGTAATTATTTGGTTGTTAAACAAACCATGATTTACCATTTTGGCTGGGCATATAGTGCGTATAGTACTCCTATGTGAGTTGATATTTTATTGGTGTGTGTATGACAAGTTTATCTAGTGAATTCTACACACTCATATTTCTATCATATATTTCAGTGCAATACGCTGTTAAAGATGAAGTTTGGACTGACTTATTCTCAAAGCGGGCGTTAGCAAACGTTGATAGCATTATGAAGGCTGGAAAAAGTGCTATAGTAGTTTTTCCATGTAATGATTTGTTTTCTTTTTCCTACCAATTTTTCAGGTAGGTAAACACTGCAGGCTATGTTGCTTATATATAATAGAATGGCAAAATCTTGATGGATATGTCAACTTCTCTGGTGTGTAGATTTACAGTTCTGTTAACACTGAGCTGTAACTGTCCACAATGTGTCGCATTTAGTATATTTGCAAGTGTTTATCTGAACAAAAGAGTGCAGGTCTGAAATCTCATGCTACTTAAGTGCAAATCATGGGGGCAGTGCTGATGGTATATTAGTAGATAAATAAGAAAACTAGTCTTTTGTGTCAGTGGCAAGTGGCAACAAACACCTCATAACAGTGCAAGAAATCCACTACAGAAGTCAGTAAAATTAAGGCAGAATAGATGTGACATTTGCCAAATGTTATGTTTTGTGTCTGTTGTTAATAAAGACGGTGTTCCAAGTGTTCTGGTGCCGCACGTGTAGTGCATTATCAGTATGGCGCTTCACTTGCAGTACATCTTTAGAAAAAAAGTTTGTGATGTCACGATCCATTTTAGGACATTGTACTGAAATATCAGCCCATGTGAGAATGTTTTCAGTTACAAAATTGTTGAATGGAAGGAAATGACTGTTTGGGATTGCCTTTGGAACGTCTTTAAAACTGAAGGCTCATTGTGTGGTTGTCTCAAAAGCAGAAGTAAATGATCTTTTTGCTGAAAGGATAATTGTTGTATGATTATTATATTGAAAACAACATATTTAAGAGCAAATATTTTTGAAGTGGCATTGTATGTCTGAAGGTAGAGAGAATGTGGTTTGCTTATGCATCTGTAAGTACTGTTCTGGAGGTACGAAAAATCTGTTGAAGTCTGGGGAATTTGAATTAGGGAAATTTAGACTGTAAGAATTCTAGCATTTTATATTGTTTGAATATCAGGATAGTTATAGTATCAGCTTCTTCTTATCAACAAGGTTTTGGAATGGCCATCTATTATTCATATATACATATATATTTATGTATATATATTTATTTATGTGTGTGTGTGTGTGTGTGTGTACACTGGTCACAGACAAGGCAGTGCTTTGTCATATGGAAATAAAGTTGAATTTCTAGTGTCACCCATCTTAGGGGGGTACTCTTCCATTTAATTTAGAAATCAGTGTCTGCTTTGCCAGTCATTTATGTTCAGGATAATGTTCTGCACATGTAAGAGTCTAAATTTTTCACAATTCCTGTTCTGTGTACATCCAAAATTACTGGTGGGGGGAGTGAATGACTGTGTATTACTCGTTTGTTCTATACAAGTTGCCTCAAAATTTTGGCCTTGGTCTGCAATCATTTAATTTTAAAAAAAATTCTGCTGCCATTTTCTGAGAAACCATCTGATGTTTGCCATTTTTATTTCAGTGTAGTTTTTTAGGGCAAGAATTTTTGTATGTATATTTTTTCTTTTTTAGGAGTGTTATAGTTCAAAAAAGTGCTTATGAAGAAATTGGCTACTGATCTCAGAATTCAGATAATTTTAAAATCTGAAGTAATTAAGATGCATGACAACGGAAGTGTGTTACCACAATGATTGCATTTTAAAGAGACGAGTATTGAATAAGAACTGTCGTATAAGTGGATGTAAAAAATATTTTGCTAATTACCAGGAGCATCCAGAGGATGCATATCAGATGAACTGTGACCACATGCAGAGTTAACCCTAATATTAGAAGGAGCTATTAGCTTTGTAGCTAGTGGATAGTGTGATGATTATTTCAGTTTAACATTAGCCACTAAATGTGTGTGTATGCACCTGGGTATGTGTGCATGAGAAAATGAGCAAGTCTTGTTGTGCATGCACGGTTTTTTTTTTATTACTAAGTGTTGTTTATAACTTTTACAAGCCTGGTGATAATATGCAAACCATTCCATTGATCAATAGTTATGCCACAAATTTTTAAACATCAAGATGTGCATTCTTCTTCGGTAGGTGTGTGCACATAGAAATCTTAAAATTGCAGTGTTAATCTGACAAACATGAGCTGTATCCTCCTCTGTGATTTTGAAATGCTTGTACATTGTGCAGTGCTGACAGAGTCAACAAATTAGGACTAGCTGTAAGACATATCAGGATTGAACTGCATGAATCTTTATGTTACATCCATGAGATATCAGCAGCTTTCATGGACATGAGAGGATTATCTTCTGGCAAGAGTAGTTTCTGAGTGACGTCTGGAGTGTTAACCATAGGTGACCTCGAGGGGCTTTAAAGGGCTATCTGAGTGGAAACTGTGTCTGTGTTTCAAATGACTGGATTTCATCTGTTTAGAGATACAAATGCCCAACATTTAATTGAGAAACCTTTATGTTTACAAGATATATGTTTAATATCTGTATTCTCACTCAATCCCAAAAAGGTCAAAACTGCGATGTCATATATCATGTATCCATGATGTAATGTGAGGTCGTTGTTTTGACTTATTTTTGTGTGCAAATGTTTGAAGGTTTGTATCTCATATTGAGGAAGTATTCAAATTTTGGAAATTTGAACCACAGCCCTTCATTTTGAAATGTAGTTTGCACTTGGCTGGTTCTTTGAAGCCTTTTCAAAACTCGATGGAGCACACTATTTTTAAGATTCTTGGACAGTACCTCCATGACTGCTTATACATGTAATATACCTTTGTACTGAGAGAACATGTGCATGTGCTTGTTTCCAAAGGCCAAGAGGGTCATCTTTTCTAACTTTTCTAGGTAATTACTTTTGGATGCCTTCCCAAGAGATTGAAAATGTTCTGTTTTAGAGGACAGAGATTGCACTAGAAATGCCGTGAGCAGTGATCAAGGCCAAATACAAAATGTTTAAACCATAATGATCACTCTGTAAACCTAATGGCTCATTGGTGTTAAAGTGTTTTCTTATGTCAGTGTGCTGAGGGTTTGCCTGAAAAAGTTTAGTGATGATGACCCTTTTGGCTTTATTTTAAAAAAATGTGAGGATAATATTATTGAAATCAAACCTCAAAGACACAAAGCTTCAGACAAATATTTCCAGTAATTTATTTTTACTTTTGAAACAGTTAATTCATTAGTTTTTCCTCATTGCATTCATATGGGATTTTATTTGACACAAGGTGTTAATTTGCAGTTCTCAAATGATAGAGTGAAACTAAATATTGTTTTAAGTGACCTGTAAGTGGAAAGTGATGTTTGGATATTCTAGTGCAGTTTTTCAGAGCAGTTTTCAAATTTTAAAATATTGTCATATAGAATTTAAAGAAATATACTCCTGGCATAAAAGAACAGATTTGATTAGATAACTAATATGTTCTTGCAGTTTATTTTACTTCACCAATGACTTTTTTCTGGCAATGACCTCTCAGGAAATGTGCCTTTCCTTCAGCTCATCATGTTAGATGTTTGTGCTATTCGTAGACATGTATTACTTTCACCGCCAGTTTTGAGTTTTGGTTTTTCTCCCAATCAGCAGAAATAGTTCGTGTATAAAGCAAGTTTTTTTTTACCTTCATTTAAAAATTCTGGTTTATACATCCTCTCATGTTTCAGACGTTTCCTTTCCTCCTTTAAGGGTTATGTGGTAGAGGCACAGCTCATGTCTTTGGTACATACCTGCCTCCATAGGAAGCCACTTAAAGTACCCTGTTCCACAGTGACACCAGTGATTCAAGGATACTGCTAAACTATGCCAGGATCTACATTAATCCTCCACAAATTTGTGTTTTCAAAATGTGCAGTGAGTAGTTTTTGCAAATTTTGTAAAACACATCTAAAACATATCCCAAAGATGCTTTGATTACAGTACTTAAACTCTTTGGGACTTGGCATGTGCGAATTAGTATTATTTAGGTCACTCTCCCTGCCTCCTTTATTATCCTTTTATCATGTATTTCCCCAGATAACACTAAGACAGAATGGTGGTTTGTTTATATCAGTCTCGTCTGCAAAAATATTCAAGTCATAGTTCAGCCACTCAGTCTGATAAGACAAAAACTTAGCTCTAAATCAAAGACTGAAAAGGGCGTCAAAACTGAGGTCTGGTGTGCCATACAGATAAGCAGGATAATTGTCATATTTCAGTATTCTGATAGCTGCTGTTTATCCAGAGTACACTCACACTTGCCTAGCATTGCACGTAGGGTGTTGTTTTTTTTGTCAGCTAAGGTGCTTGAGAGGTGTCTGAGCTAAAAATAACTCTGACATTGTTATGCATGTATGCACATTCTGCTGTAGTTTCCAATTAAAAATATGTGTGTGCACACATGCCTGCATGTGCACGAGAGAGAGACCAATTAAAAGATAGTGAATGATATTCTCCTGTCAGGGTTTGGGATGTAAGATTATTTTTGTATTCTGTCAGCTCAAGTATTGAGGGCTTCTGCCAGAGCAGAATGTTATCATATCCAACAATATCAGTACTATGAATATCAGTTTCTATACATATACCTTCCTTTATAGATTATATGAATATCAGTTTCTATACATATACCTTCCTTTATAGATTACCCTTTTTATATGAATAGTGGAGTCACAAAAATTCTGAACGTTATTAGTACCATTTTATTTTTCTTTTCAATATAACCCCACTTATTCTGTATCTTTAGAGACATACAATTCAAAAGTAACATTTAAAAATATGTATTCATTTCTCTGGTGGTGGTGATAATCATATACTGATTTTCTTTTGACCGTCCCCTGGGACGGTTGGGTCGTACACGTGAACTGTTATGGGCACTCTGCAATGAAGGTCTGTGTGGTATGCATTCCAGATCTTCACGTTTGTAGACATCCAGAGAACAGTGAAAAAATCTTAATTTTCAGGACCAGTACTGGATCGCTCTTTTTAAAAATTTCTGCTATAGTGCCATATTTTAAACACTTCCACATACAACTGGGGGAAAATTAGTGTCTATACTTTTAATGTGGACTTTTTTTTTCTTTGGTGGTAGTGGGGGGGGGGGGGGGATGTGGAATGCTAGTGGTCGAACAATAAATTATGAGGTAGAAACTGTTGAGCTTTTCCCACAGCATCTGCCCCCCCCCCCCAAAAAAAAAAATCTATCCATATTGGAGTGTCTGCAAACTTTCCATTGAAACACATGGACCCTGGAATATCGGATTTTGCCGCATCTCTGTGAAAGATATTGCTTCAAATGATGAACCTTTTAATTAGATGCTAAGAGTTCAGTACAACAGTGATAATGGAGCTTAGACCACTCTCAGTCCAGTGCCAAAACTGTCCATCAGATGAGTGGATAAAGTTAGACCGGTCTAGGAAATGGTCTGATAACTCCTGGGCTTCTCAAGCCAGGGATCGGTTTACTAATGTGCACTGTGCCGTTGGCCCATCAAATCAGAAAATGTCCCATCAAAATTCCATGTCGTGTGTCAAACAGAAATCAATTTTGGGTGCTTGTGCACCATGCAATGGCTGTATGTGTTAGAGGATCATGGCTGAAACACCTCTGCTTGCAAGAACTTTGCTCAAACGACACAGAAGTTATACCAGTGCATGAAAAACTAGGAGGTGCCTAGCACAAGACAGGGAGCGAATTCACCTAGAGAATATGCCACTGAATGCCCAACTCTCCTCCTCGTGAATCATGCCAGACTGCTGCGAGGAGGAAGCACTTTCCCACCACACACACATAACCATTCGCAAATACCTATTGCATCATTGTTTTGAGTTCCATACCAGTGTGAAGCAGTGGTTGGTTGCCAGAAGCTGAAGCCAGCCGATCATAAACATGATATATCTTTAACTTTCATCATTTTGTTGCGGACAAGGCTCGATATTATTATATCTCTCTCAGATATTTATTTTTTGTGAAGCAGTATATTTTTTATGTTGGATGCTTTACTGACAAACTATTGGTCCATCAAAATGTGGTGAAATGGGTTGATGCATCTTTCTTTTCTGCCAAACTGATCCCTGTCAAGCTGTTGTTTCCAGCATTCTGCTGGTGATCTGTTGGATCTGTTTTGTGTAGAAACTTCCTTTCACAACATCCCATCCTGTCTTGGGCTTTGGTTTCAAGAAACAGGTAAACACAAAACATGTTCCTCTCTTTGAGTGACTATCTCACCCATCATGAGCTGAAATAGTGATGAAACTTTATGATTTGTAGATTATGCTTCTCATATGGTTTTAGTATGTACATTAATTTTTAACTTGAAAACTGAATTAAAGTTCATTTTCTTCCCTGCACACTCATTAATAAAATTGATTGCAATGTGATTGTGCTTCTTGTTTCTGTTGTAATTGAAAGAAAAAGTCACTGCAGACATTATATAAGGTCTGTGACATTGCACTGGTTTTCCACTGTCACACATCATTCAGTCACTCTACCTTACTCTCACCAAGCGTCCAAGAACATGCGGGGCATGTTCGTCTTGCGTATGACTCCTCACAGACACATGACAATGAGACGAAGTATTTTTCCTAAAAGAACTCGTGCTTATTAAACTACATGCTTGCACTCGCTCTCTGATAGTCATGCACTTATCTCTTACGTACACAGTGGCTTCCAACTAACTTCCACAGATCACAGTGTGTGTACACAAACTATCTTACTAACATCACGACTCTGCTCGCTCTCATCTATCGCAAATATCACAATACTAATCAATCACGATCTCACGCTTACACAAAAAGTCGATTCTTCACATATGTTCGATGTCCTTAGCCAATCAATCTTAATAGTCGCTTACTGTTCTTAAAGTCTCTGGTTCTCCTTCGCCTTAAGTGTTTCACACAAACTAAAAACTAGAGTAATTATTTAAAAAAGTTTCAAAGTGTTATTACACAGACTTACTATCCAAAGTAATCATGCACAAGGATTTCAAAGTACTGTTAAAAACTTGCTATCAAAAGTAATTATCCACACAGCATTTCAAAGTGTTGTCACAAAGACTTACTATTAATTATCCACAAAAGATTTCAAAGTGTGGGTAAATCAGTCTCTTTACTATTTAGAATTTCCTCTCAGTTCTCCGACCGATAGTATATCCTTTACTCAACAATAGTCACGCTGTATTATGATAAGGTTGTGTAGTGTTATTGTTTTCCAAGTTAGAAGAGAGAGTCACAGCACCACAAAGAACGATGTAACATTGTCATAGTACCAGGAAGATGATGTAGCATGACCGTCTCAGTCACTGTTGCATACGTGGCATAGAGAAGACCACAAGTACTTCTTTGCAGTTCAGTTCTTTTATTTGACATGCTCTGTGTAACCGGCCACTAGGCCTCCCTTCTCATTATACACCAAACAACATCTGAACTCTGCAGTTCAATAGACAGCATCTTCAACAAGTCTGGAAATACCAAGAGTACTTCGAATAAATTTCGGCTTCCCTTCTTTCTATCCCGCCATTCGTCAACCTAGCTACCTTCATCCGTCGGTCCCTCTAAATCGTGTCTACCCCCATCAGGGTTTATATACCTAAACTAAGTGTCGAGTGTCGGATTACCACGAGCTGCACGTGATTGCGATTGGCATATGTGCACTCTGTGGCCCTCGTGGACAGTGCATATTTGGGACTATAGCTTCTGTGTATGGTTAGCTGAGTGCTGGGCGACTTAAAATGGTGTATCTGACCTCCCAGTCTGACCATGGTGTGTCTGACCTCCCAGCTAAGTGTTAAGTTCAGGCTCAGATCTGTCTTGGTTGGAATGTCCTCTTCTAAACTGTACTCTAAGCCCCTCACTAACCTACCTGCTACCTACAGTCCACTAACTTTCAAACTGAGTGTGTCTTCCCCAAACACAGGTTGACCGACACTCAGCATTCTAAATTTAGTGCTTCTTCATCGCTCAGGTTAGTCAAACTAGCATACTCACTAACGCACCTGTAGCTACATGGCACGTTTCCATGACATCCACACAAATGTGTGTGCAAGCATTAACACTGGGCTGTCATCAAACATAGGCACACTCAATGTGTAGTCAAATCACACAGTTCACACAGCTGGCAGGAGTTTGAGACAACTTTAAGGGAGGCTTTTAAGAATATGTCGTAGAGACCGTTGTATCACAGACTTGTGAGTTTCGACTATCACTCTAACAGATGCTAGATGGCAAACATCAAGCTGCAACAATAAACACAAAAATGAGATGCTTTTTCTCTGCCAATGGTAGAGGAAAAGGATAATAAAGCAAGACAGTTCTTAGTTTCCATAATGAAGGGTTTGTAAGTGGCATTGGTTTTCAATGCTATATTTGCCAGTCTTATTTCTCTTACATAATCCTGACCACCATTATTTAATAGGGGTATTTTTTAAAAAAATCATTAAATCAAGAAAATACTAAAAAACAAGATGGAGTCTCACTTGTGCATGGTAGGTCTTGACAAGACACAGCACCAAGCGGCCATACTTGGCACTCTGTGCCAGTTGCATGGCAGCAGCTTCCAGCCAGGCCAGTGTTGCAGCAATGAGGCTGGACTCTAACTCTGGCCGCTGATCAATGATGCTTTGCGCTATGCTCACAGTATTCTCATCCACAGGCACTTTGTGTTGACAGAGTTCTCTGCCAAAGATGACAATGTTTGACGGTGTTACAATTCTGGAAATGACGGGGATATTCTGTTCTTCTTTGCAAAATATTTGTGTTTATAAGGGCTATCATTAACACCTTTCTATTGTAATAGACATATAGCCTGCTGGCATTGGCAAGGTTCGAAGGCGTAGTAGACACAGATCGCCACTGTGAATTATGATTTTTCAAAACTTATCTGCTGATCGCTGAAGGGAAAGAACTCTTGCAATCAAAAGCTGAATCATTTCTTCATGAGTTGCTTCCCTTTTCTTTGTTTAAACTGACAATGAGACCGGTTTTCGGCAATAATTTGAAGCGAGTTTCCATGTGTTCTGTCACTTGAGAAATGCTAGATTTACTCTTCAAATTACACGCTAAAGAGCAAAATGACATTGTTTCGCAAATTTACTGTGATAAAGTGGATGAAGACAAGAGTATTTGTGCCGGAAAGACCCAAGAAAGTGATTACGAAGAGAAAAACATGCGAGCACGTGTTGTAAACAGTATTGTACAGACTGTGTATAAGGAATGGCGAGGACTTTTTGATTTCTTCAACTTCAGTTGTGTTTCCATCAAAGGATTTACAAAATTATGGAACAAGGTCCAAGAAACAAAGAAATGAGTTTTCTTTTATTATTGTAGTTAGATACCAAGTTTAATTAATGTTTTTATTGTTTTGGGGGATTTTTAATGAATTTTTGAAAAAAGGCTAAAAATGCCCCGTCCACTGGGACGGGTCGAGCTACGAATGCTACGGTAGCATTGAGTTAATTCTTCCTGATAAAACAAATAATTTATGGAATAGATGTGCTTTCTCACACTAAACAATGCCACACCCTTTCTGCATGTACTTATTTTGTAGCTTGGATAAACATATATTCTTTTAGACACATTCTGCATGTTGGCACATATTACAGAAAAACTTATACAAATCATAGCTCTCAGCTCTTCTCCAAGGACTACCTCAGGAAACAGCATAAGGTTTTGCTGTCAAATGCAGTCTTGCATAATGAGGCCACTGTCTCTGCTTGGCCAATACCTGTAAAATAAGAATGTACACTAACCTATCAGAGACCCAGTAACTTCCGCTAGCAAAACTGGCCAACGTTTTATTATGCTGTGTAATGAACAAAAAATTGGTACCCCCACCCTCTTTACTCCATAAGCTTCTGGCTAATCTACAGTTTATGTCAGTTATTTATAAAATTTCAAATTCTTAATTACTTCACTGAATGGTCTTCGAGTGTCTGATCTTGCTTATCTGGGTCATAAAGCAGTGGGTGAAAATCTTGGTGCATACACTTCTACAATGCAAGCTCTAAGGCATACAAACATGTAGTAAGGTCTATTTGTATAATGTATGTGAATGTGTTTTAAAATAGCCATTATCTACTTGTGTGATTTATGGATCTCTGTGTCACAAAATGACCATGTCAGCATAGAACGAGACCTACTAGAAGAGTGTGTAGAGAGACACAAACACAGGATGCTGAGGAGCTGCCTTGGGAAGGCTGTGGCCAGCACAGTCAGGCAAGAGGTGAAAAGACGTGACGGTGTGACCAGCGAAGCAAACTGTGAAACACCACATGTAACTCCTGATTATCTGAATACCTCTGGTGAAAATATTTTGAAAGACTTTTGGAGTACTTGATGCTCATAGTTAATTTGTGATTATCACTTATTCCCCTCCCATCCCAAACTTTTTTTCTAAGCCATTCTTGCTGCTGTTGCCATCCCCCCAACCCCCATTTTGCAAATAAAACTATTCTGGACAGCACTGCAGGGTGAAAAACAATGCAGTTTTTACTTTGAAAAGATGCTTATGTATCCCACTTCTGACATACCTGAAAAATAGCTTGCTCAGTATTAACAACAGATGTTTATGGAATGTAGACGTGTACCTTACTCTCAACCATCCTACGGATCAAACAGGTGCTGTTTCTTTCACTCAGCATTTCTGCTAATGAACTCAAGTGATCAGCTGCCACAACCAGGGATGTCTCTGACAAATCCACTAGCCCTAAAAGCTGGCACACTGCCTCCATCTGTCATGTAGATTAAAAGGCAAGACAAGCATTTAAGGGTCATGTAACAAAACAGAACAAAAAAATATATATATATAAACCTCTCTTAGGGCTTAATCCAACATTTGCTTATCCAATTTTCACATGATGTATATTGTGATCCTACTTTGAAAAAATCATGCAGAGGGTTAAACTCTTCCCCTAGACCTCTGTGCAATCCAGCTGAATACAGTGTTTCCATCTTCCTTTTTGCTGCATGATGCATTCTAATTCTAGTCTGACATCATTTTGTTGTTATAACATGTATTGTATCAGAACAAGCAGTTTTCACCTCTGAAAGCGGCACTGAGACCAGAACTTCAAGTTCAGCAGGTTTTTGTTTCTCTCCAGCCAGCCATGCTTCTCGGACTCTCTGAAGCTGAGACTAGTAAAAGCACATAAATGTTAATACATATTCTGTATACTTAGAAAAGCAATTCACTAGATTTTGCCCCAAAAGACTCATGACAGCCTCAGTGCTCAGTGGTTAAGGCATCCGCTTCCATGCCAGGAAGTCTGTGGTTCATGCCCCGGCCAAGTAATACCTAAGACTCAAAAATTGGCAGTCTAGTCTGTTTTTTTTTTATTATGCTTGTCAAATGTCAGATGCTTAACATGTAACACCTGCACAACAAATAATGACTGCACCTTGTACGTCTTTTTTTCTTGCAAGCATTTTAATTACTAAAAGTTAGCTCTACCACTACAAGAAAATAACAGGTTGTTTTTGTATAAAACTGTAACTGCTGACTGAAAAACTTTGGGATTAAACACATCACTTATTTTAAATACTGTACATCAATGATTTAAAGAAAAGAGAGCCAGTGGCATAAAATAAAACCTTGATGAACAAAATACATTACCTCAATGTATGAGATATCACCCATATGCTCCTTGGACATCTTTGTTGAAATGAAATCTGCATGAAATAGTCATGAACATTGTACAATTTGCTTCCATTTATGAACTAATTCAACTAACCTTATAGTTATACAATGTAGTATCTACAGACGCAGATTCAGTTTATTCCATACTTCTGTAGTGACCAGAAATGTATCTTTCAATATTCACTCACCTATCACATATACAGGGACTACAACCATAACATCACTTATCTTGGCTCTGAAAAAAGAAAGCTGATTCATTAAGGTGACCTTTTTCTGAGGTTTGCCACACACTCTTATGGTCCGTCTCTTTTAAACATTAACTGTTCCTCTTCACATCTTCTCAATCAGCACCTGCTTTAAGAAAGGCACAGTGATATGATGATGACATAAATGAAAAAATTATACATTCTTACCATCTTCAGCACTTGGCCTACTAGCTTCTTCACAATTCCTCCAGGAAGACTTAATATTCTCCAGCTCTTGTGTGCTGGACAATTCCTTTCGATCAGCACTTGCATCCTCTGTAAGAATGATGCCAGTGTCTCTTGAGTTGTCAATACCAGTCTCTGTTTTCTGTGCCGCAACAATCTGACCTGTACTCTCAATGAACTGAATCTTCATACAAATATTCTGTGGTTCCTGATGATGAAAAGTATGAGCATAAACCTCTGATGATTGCTTATGATGCAGGAATTCCTCACTGGATGCTTTTTCTTCTGAGCCTTTCAACCATATTTCACCTCCATCTGATGCATTCTTGTGCTCATCCATGAACCATGCTGCCTGCTGGTTGAACCCAGCTGTTCTTCCTGCGACACACTGCAGAAGTTTGTTGCACTCCACCACACACCAATGGGATGGTGGAAGATGTGAAAGCATTGTTCTTAAAAAGTGATGCAAGCTGTCAGCAGACACATTGTACTGCTGGTCCAGGAGAAAAGTCATGAATCCCTTGGCGACTCTTTCTTGGAGACAAACCAACAGTGGACGACTGAAATATAAAAATGTTCCAAATATTGGAGGCACAGCCTTATTACACTTTTAAAAATCACTAAACAATTTGGCACTTCAGCTGATGACAACAGAAAAATAAGTACGCTGTGGAAGATACATGCGACTAATAATAATAATAATATGGATGACAGTAAATGTGCACGGAAACACCTGAGATCATTCTTATTGTCTTCTCAGTGCAGCAGCTAAATATGGGATACTTGAGTTTAATTTATTAACAAAATTTCAATATTTCATGATTTCTCTCTCTGTGAAATTTGAGAAACTCATCTGCCATACCCTTTTGATATGGGATTTTCAGAATTTCTTTTAATTTAAATTCTGCTTTATTCTCTTGTGTTTCTAAAAAGGAAAAGCATGATTAAGGCCTTTAAAAGTTTCTCATATTTGGATTCCCATTTGACGTTGCAGGCAGTTAGGGTGAAGCAAACAGCCGCTGGATGCTGTTTAACAGTAAATGTTTTATTATTTTTTTTTAGCTAGCAACAAATTATTTTGATCTGCTCTTGTGACGATAATATTACAGAGTCAGAAAAACAGTTCTGATTAGAAAATCGCAAAGACTCCCGCAAATCTAACACTTGGATACACGTAAGTTGAAGCCGAAATCGCAAGGATAAGTTACAATCACGCACTTACAAGTGCAGGCACTCTCCTTCAATGGTAGGTTCGAGGTGAACAACAACTTGCAAAAGGCTTTCCCATGTCTTCTTTGTCTCCTGTCCTGCACGTTTGTACCAAAGTGAGGCCAGCTTCTCTTGGCCATAGCGATCCACTGATAACACTTCAAACAGGCGTTGCCACTGCTCAGGCAGCTTTGCCATCAGCAACTGATAGTAAATGGTACGTGTGGCAGTCATTTTTTAAGCTAACAGCAAATGAATTCACATAACTAATTTTCAGTTTTGATGTCAGTCTCTTTTGTTAACTGGTGTTTGTTCGCAAAAGCATCATCTGCAGATCTACTTTTCAGTTCTTACGTGTACATTCACTTTCAATATCAGGCATACCTACGTGTTACTTCACCGACTCTGGACATAAAATGATAAAGTTTAGAAGACTTTGTACTTCTTTTTAGTTTTCAGTGCGTGCACGTATTTCATTGAGTACGGCAAAGCCTAAGGCAACCAGCTGTATGTACGTGTGAAATTCAATAAAACTGTGTAACATCGTACACGCTTAGTTAAAGTTACTGACTGATAAATAACCTCCGTTCTAACAGTAACAGCTATCAGCAAAGATCGAAAGTTAGCGCCATTGCATCCAAGGAGAAAACAATCCAAATAAAGCATCCAGCACGATTCTGATTGTCTCCCTGTAAGAGATTTGTGGGTTGCGATGGGCAGGGGAGACAAAACTGTCGTCACCACAATCGCACGCCCCACTCGCCAGAACTGTTATCGCATTCTTTAATAATAATCTCTGTCAGACATATAAAGAAATACCAGAACTTTTCATGCTTTCAAGCCCTTGTTTATATAACCACATAGAAGTGTAATCTGATCGCACATCACTTTTTAAAGTTTTAAGTGGGTTGTGCTTCAGAATTGTCAGTTGCATTCACCATAATTACTGTTTCTATGTTGGCATCTAATGCTTATTTTGCAAACTACTTAAACATAGACTCAAGCACACATTTTTTAAAAGAAATGCATTATACATATCAGTGCCAGTTTTTAGCATATTCCAAAGAGTATTTTGGTAACATGCATGTTGCTACAAGTCTACTGGGGTTGTGCTTTCAGAAATAAGTCAGTGGTTGCCAAAATAATTCCTATGTCTGTGATGGCAATTGCTTTGTTTCCTGAAAAAGTAAAGATAGAGTCAAGTGCAAAAGAGAGATATATGATCAGTTGGTTTCCCCAACTGTATCCCAGCACTAAGTGAATCCATAGTTAAAAATACATCTCACACAACCTTCCAATCAAGCCTGGTTATACTGTGTGTGCAAGCACATGCAAATGTATGTGTGCATGCAAATGTGAATATGAAGATATACACAGGACGCATGGCTGAGATATAAAGAAATCTACAACCATTTTAGTTTCAAATAGCAAGTCACATGAATTTTTTTTTGTCAACATTCCACTGTGTTTTCTTTCCCTATCAGGCAGTTACCCTCCGATTCATTGTTCATATTAAGAATTAACTAAGAGCAACCATTCATAAAAGCAAAGATACCACTAACGAACAAATTTAAAACATAATTTGACATAAGAAAATCCTATTCAATAAAAAATAGTAATTGCCACTTGTGTTTCACTGGCTTTATTCAATGTGTAATGTTGAAATGAAATCATTTTTGTCAACATAATCACTCATCATCACTACTGCTGTCATCTTCCTTTTCACATCTTTGAGCTCCAAGTATCGTCTTCTTTCTGCGTTCTTCATTGTCTGCCATCTTTATTGTGTCTAGATCCAAATCCAAATATGATAATCAGAAAAGAACAGCATACAATACATAACATAAATGTAGTAAATTAACTACATGTACTTACAAATTCAACATCCTACCATGAAATCCATCAATACTTCCATTACCGAAATTTCCCAGGTGTATTGCAACAAATCAGTCAAGGGCAACACCATTCAAAATGAAATAGCTTGTATGAAAATGATGACAATTCTGCTTTTTTTCTCTGTTTCTTAGAAAGGGAAGAAGTACTACTTTGAAAACAATTAAAGAAAACCAAATGCCAAGGGACTTACTTGATTTTGCAAGCCTTCTTTCCAGCACCTCTGTTTGGAAATCATCTGTATTTCCAAGGTCTTCAAATCCTATAATTCTAGACAAAAATATCCAGTTTGCAACCATAAAATTTCAGCCAGAAAAAATGCAGCACTGAGATTTGTAGGTACATGTAATGCTTTGGCGAGTGTGTCACGGATAGTCAATAGCTTAAAGACATCAAACAATTACAAGTTAAGCTAAATGCACGTCACAAAATGTGGCAAAGATGAAATGAAGCCTTTTTGTTTACTTCTTCTGTATGGTGCTTACATTTTGACCAGAAGTTTGTGTGCAGCAAAAAGCAGCCTCAACAAAATCATCTAGGATGCATCATTATAGTGATGGTCTAACCTTTTGTTGTTTGGAATTAAAATGAAAGAAAATTATGCAGAATAAGCTCAAAGTAAACTTTATTTATATCATTCTCTGAGATGAGAAACATCATCTGAGGTATAATCCTGATGAAATACCTGTCCACAACAATGCCCTTGTTAAAGCACAGAACTGCAGGCAAGACCTGTATCTTCAACTTGTTGACAAGAAATTTTGCCACTTCAGCACTGATGCGGGAAAATTTTGTTTCAAAATACTTTTTAGAAAGTTTCTGAAAATAATTAAAATTTGTTCAAATTAACATCTAAAATATTACTGCAAACCATCAAGAAAAAAGGCATGTGTGCTTCTTGGGAAATTTCCCAAAATCAAGGCATCCTAAGCCATCCTCTTTTCACATACAGATGTATTTCTACCATTCTTTGCATTCCAGATTTGTCATACCCTGATTGACAAAGCACTTGTGTGGTTCAAGCAGTATTTTAATAATTACTTTTACTTTGCTTATGATTTGTCTATCTTCATTGAGCTCTACCTTTAAATATATCCTCTTTGGTAATGAGAGTAAGAATTGTGAAAATAACTTGCCTCAAGGTGCATGTCTATAATAGCACATCTTCTAAAGTCTGGATGAAAGAAATGAACTACACATTTCTCTTCAGTTGTTGTTTGTTCTAGAAACTTCTTTTCATCCTGAAGCAATCTGAAAGAAATAAATTACACAAGACATTAATGAATGATAGATCAAAATGAAACACACTGATCATATGAATTTTGACTACATGTATTATTAATAATAGTCAAGAGTCATCAGATTGAAAGACCATGGGTTTTTAATCAACATAAGCATGTTTATAATCTTTCCAAATTATAAGTAAAAAAAATTATATGAAAACCCAAATCACTTTCATGAAACTACAGCTAGAACAATATCACATTTAGAAAACAAAATTATTGGTTGCATAAGAGTTGACTAATTCAATAATAAGCTGACGTAATTTATTACGTGTATTCTCCATATTCTCTTTCTTTCATTGCACGGAACTGCTGTGATTGGAGTTTGAGTGCCGCTAGTCTGGATTCTCGAATGTGTGCCGGGATATCTTCTTTCTCCAGTTCATTCCACAGTTCCTGTGAACAGATTCAGAAGTTGCTTATGCCTTGTCTTCATACTCCATTGAGGGTGAAAGAAGAATAAATAAATTAAAAAAAACCAAGATTGCGGTGATCGCAAAGTACTTAATGATTTATACGGCTTTTTAGCGGCCAAGACTGGAGACCTCGTCTGACACCAAAACCCAAGCAGTTTTGCGGTTACCAACAACTTTTTTATCCATAAAAATGAAAAAATCTTTATTAAGCATTTGTTGTTGTTTCAATTATATTGTTTCAATACAATTCACGATTCAGGGAAATCAGTGACCTCCTCAACCAAGGACTGGTCGTCAATGATGGCCTGAGCTTGATCAGCCGTAGCAGAGACTGCCATGTCTAAACAAAGATCAACGTCAGGAAAGGGACGCTACTGCACATCCGAACAATGAATAACAGATGCGAGAAAAAAATATGGGGAAGGATGGAGAATGGAATTTAGCTAGAAAATTATATAACTTTAATTTTTTTCGTGGAAAGACCTCCGATGACTAAATTATTAAAACCAAAGGCCTTCATTATTAAAGTGACACCTAAATAAAAAGGCATCTTCTGCTGTCGTCTGCTCACCCTTTCACGTTAATTTAATTTACATTTGTGGTGTTTATAAAGTTAATTTTCCTGCAATTCTAAATAATTACAGTTATTTTCTAGACATGTATTAAAGTGTTTTACCGATGTGTTAGTGTTAAAAGAAATACAGTCTTTGCGTTTGATTTTCTGCGGGATGAAATCTGTCGTCTGCTTCTTTGGGTGCTAGACAGGTTTTCCGCCCCAAAGCGGCATCGGATCAGGTTAGAAAAATGCCAAGACAGTTGAAGAAAATGATGGGAGATAACCACGTTTCACCAGTGGCCCAAAAGAAGCCAACTAAACATTTTCAAAACGGTGACAAAGATTCACCAAAAAGTGGAGAAAGTAGCCCGATTTTAGAAGACGGTAGGTCTATGGAAAATGGAAACTTAACATTCCATTCTTAGTATCATTATGTTTCTACAGTACAATCATGAGATTCGTTATAGTTGACAGAATCATTAACAATTAATACTAATCAAGAAGTAATGGCATTTAAATTTGTTAAGGAACTGCCTGGAGATTTGAGCATGATTTGTAACATTAGACTGGCTTATAAAGTAGTACTTATATATAGTAGCATTGCAAACATTTTCTTCCATTTCGCAAAATAACGAAGTTATTTGAGCAAGGCAGTCGTAGATTTGAGCGTGGTTTGAGAGAATCATGCAGCTTAGAATACGTACATTTTCTATCAGTGTAAAATCTGACATTGCGTAAAAAGTCATCTTGTTTTGTATGAATTTTAGGTGGAATACTTAGTATATATTTGCGAAGCACCATATTTGTATTCAGATCTTTTCTCGTACAAAAGAACAATATTCACCTTTTCGGAATATTTAAAATACAGTTTATATATATCCAGAGGTTTGCAGGTCGTTTATTCGTCAAGAGTTTGACATATATGCTTATATATATATATATGAGTCGTGACTACATATAGATAATAAGCTATTGTAAGTGTACAGATGAAATAATAGATCTAGTGTTCTTTCAATTCCACTTTATTTTATTCCCCTCTAATGAGTGTAAATAGTGGATTTAAAACATTCCCACCACCACACCGGGTTCCAGTCTGTATTACCCGACGTCTGTAAAAGATGAGAATATGAATACATTTAATGAAGATGTGTAATTTCACCTAGTTATTTTGATTTTAAACAAAACGATATTTTCTTACAGATGAGAAAAGAGTTATGGGACACAGTGGAAAGAAGCGACCTTTCGATGACAATGAGGCTGGAGGAGATTTTGGGTGAATGAAATAATCCAGCCGAAAACTGAGATATTTTAATGTTAAAACCTTGATCGCTATCGGCCAGAATGGACTGACAACTATTTATTTTAAAATATTGTTTCGATCATATATATATATGTGTGTTCATAAAACACACAGGAAGAGATGGTAGAATCAGATCAAGGCAC
Organism: Lanistes nyassanus; assembly: GCA_004794575.1. Taxonomy (NCBI): domain Eukaryota; kingdom Metazoa; phylum Mollusca; class Gastropoda; order Architaenioglossa; family Ampullariidae; genus Lanistes; species Lanistes nyassanus. The sequence continues at coordinate 127,303 of SMGT01002112.1, read as the reverse complement.
TATTCGATGACTTATTTGACTGTTTGCAGTGCACGTAGCCAGGTGTCAATCTGCTTTTGAATCATGCATTGTAAATGTTTTGGTCATGAACTGTTTTCATGATTACGCGCTGCTTGCCGAATCAATCTTTCTTTCTTTCTTTCTTTCTTTCTTTCTTTCTTTCTTTCTTTCTTTCTTTCTTTCTTTCTTTCTTTCTTTCTTTCTTTCTTTCTTTCTTTCTTTCTTTCTTTCTTTCTTTCTATTTTCTGATGCAACATGTTTGCGCGGACGTGCGCAAACAGATCCTTGGATTTACTCTATCTGCCCGACACACATACACTAACGCAAGGTCACTGTCTACATTGCTGTCTCTCTCATTTACGAAAACACAGTAAAGCCGGTACACCAGGTAAATACGGAATATACAAACACAGGAAAAAAAAAACTGGAGGTAATCGTTTTCACAGAAAATAGAGTGTCGTATCTCGAGTATAAGTCTAACGATTAAGGGGGAAGAAGACGGGAATGAACAATTTGCAAAGGCGGAAGGCAGTTTTTCTTTCTTTTTTTGAACGGCCGGAGTCCCAGTGCTTATTTTCTAGGTGTGGAATTGTTACAGTGATTTACAATACAGTTTGTTTTGGTTAAGTATTTTTGTTTGCAAACTCTGTGGGTGGGGATGTGCCTAATTAAGAGACTGATTCGATATAGTTGGCAGCAGAAGTTGTGCTTCTAAATTCGGCAACATATTGCTGCAGGTTACGCATCAAGGGATCTAATGCGGAATTTTTTTTCATTAGCATTAAAAGCCTTGGGTTTCACAAATAAAATGAATGTTTTGATCTTCGTTTCATTTTTTAAAATATATGCTTTGCGACTTTACCAATTTACCCTTTTGCACGGACATGAACACAATTCTAACGTTTAATAGAGTTTAGACTTACAGGCGCCTAGAACATTTTGTCATGTTTAATACATCGTTTTCGACAACTAGCCTACACAATAACTCTGTAGCATCACGACTGAAGGGTATATAACATGCACATTTAGAAACGTAAAACAGTGTTCATGTTTGTTGTTTCAGCCTTGAGATGCAGAAGATGCTGGAGATGTTTGGAGGTAGGAGTATCGTGAGTGGTGTAACTTAATCTGTTTAGCATTTCAAATTTTCAATTATTATCTGGTACCAGAGTTGAACTGGAAAAACGTCCAGGCTAAAGCGATATTGTGACATGATACTGATTTAACAGAAAACAAGATGGTAAAGTTAGTATTGTGTCATGTCGCCCAGAAAGCGTTGCTATTTTTTTTCGTAAGAACCACTAACACGTACTGTCTTGTTCTGCTGTTGTTGTTAATTAATTGTTCGTTCAGTTGGATTAAATTGTACTATAATCAATTTCAGTTGTTCTCCAGCAGAGGGACAGTCTTAACACATTGTATGATCTCATTCTTGATTCCAATTTACTGTTTTACATGTTGTCTTGTTTCTCATCAAAAATGCTGGAAATGGGTTTCAAGACAAATGACGATTACAGACTGCTTTAAAATCACGTAAAAAAGATCAATCACCGTATTTCTCTTAAGGGTGTATTTGTCTGTTAGGTTTATACAGAGGCAGTTCTGCATGTGTCTTGTATGTGTGTGTGTGTCCTCAGGGGAAAGGCTAAACCAACTAAGGAAACGTGGGTTAATGGAGCATAAATGAGCAAAAATAAATTCAATATTTCTAAAACTAGTTGGTTCCTTTAATAGACAAGGTTAGCTTTGCACTAATCACGTACGTTTTCACAGCTGACATCTCAAAAACCCTAAGCTCGAAGAAAAAGCGTCTCGAGCAGCTCACCCAAACATCGTTGAGAACTAACAGCAAGAAGGTAGAAGAAATATGGAAGGTCCAGCAAAATGAGAGGTGGAAATTGCTAACATCGCATTTGCCACTTGTTTGGCACCACAGATCTAAAAGGATTATAGGATGCAGCATAACGTGTTGACTTTATAAAACATTTACTGGTTGATGAAACAGTTATTTAAACCTGACTGATTTTTTAACTGTTTTAATATTTCGGCAGAGCTGTTAGAGGAAATAATAGAATTAAATGAGGCGTGAAGCATGATCAAGTGTCAGTTCATGAGACCAAAGCACACTGATACTAAATAATGTGATAATTATAGTAAGCGTACAATGTTTGTACAGCTATTATTGTATCGATATAAACAAGAACATGTGAACACTTCTTTAACAACAACCAAAAAAAATGCATGGCATGTTATATGACCGTTCTTTTCATGACAGAACACGATTACAAGAAGAATACTGCAAGCAAGCAATGTCTGTTTTCCAGCAATGGGAAAATGACATTGAAAAATCTAAGGAGCAGGAAGAGAAATTAACGGTAAAGGAATATTTCCACGAGTGCCTATCTAGAAATACCTTTTCAGACACATCTGAAGTTTGCTGAATGTTTTTTTTTATAATGGATAGAAACAAATACAAGACTGTAGGATCACGGTCTTCTTGAGCATCTTGAAAGTCACAAATTCATTTGCTCTATTTAACTGTCATGTCTTTAACAACTATTTTTTTGCTCGTATAGAATCTGTTCAAACAACAACAGAAGCTGTTTCAGCAGACTAGAATCATTCAAGGACAGCGTCTTAGGACTATTCGGCAGTTGAATGAACAGTTCGTAAAGGTACAGTCGTATTAGAGAACACCTAAACAGAACAGTTTGACTTTAAAAGCCTTATCAGCAGTTTAATAAAAGTTGTTTAAAGTATTATTTCCAGCGTTGAGACAACTGTATCCCCATGCCTTAGTAACAGCTGTTCGCCTAGGTTAAAAACATTATTACTTTTATTAGAAAAAAGTTTTTTTAGCCATAAAGTCATAGATTAAATTTAAGTACTTACTGTCATACATCTCGGTCATCTATATATGTACTTCTGTGTGCTGCAGAGTGTGGACCAACTGGACAAAAACCATGACAGCCAGCAGAACTCTCTGCAGTTGGAACTGAAGAAGGAAATGGCTCTGCTTCAGAAGAGAATTCTGATGGAGATGGTGAGATTGTTAAGCAGATTATAGCGTACGCCCACTGTTTTTGGCTGACGCTATTATATCAATATCTCCTATTTAATCCACAAGCCATTCGTGTCGATGAGTTCCTGTCATAAGTCAGACAAACATCTTTTCTTGGAACATACGTCACTGTAGGGAAAAAATCCGTATGTGCGAAACACGCAAAACGGAATTAAAACGAGCTGCAACAGAAAAATCGAGAAGCAGAAAACTAAAAATTGCAACACATAAAACCCATGTACGTGTACAGAGTTTGGCTAATGTTATTGTTTACTTACTGTGTAACCCAAACTCATGAATTTAGGAAATGCCTTGTCGTGTTGCAGCAACAACGTGAAGTGTCCAATGTGCGGAAATCTCTTCAGACCATGCTTTTCTAATCCTTTGGCGTCTTGTGTCAGATTTGTTTCAAAAGAAGACCTTGCTGTTTGACATTTAAACATTTAAGCTTTTTTCTTCTGATGGTTTGATTGAAGTTTGTTTTATTATTTTATAAAAGACTGAAATGAACTTTCACGACAAGTATTAATGAAGAAAACAGGTGGTTTTGCAAAGAAAAGTACGCCTATATTAAAATGCAAAACTTGTTCATTGTGTTCCTTGTGGCATGTGTTATTGATAATAATTAATCAATGTTAAACAACAGTTCACAATATCCAAGCTGAATGTGAACGTGAACACTACTCTCCCCGACATATAGAGCCTGTACTATAACAAGATCCAACATTATTTCCGGTTAACCGGCCGTACGTGAGAGCTGTCTTGTCGTATCCTTGCGGTCCTGTGGCGCAGTGTTTGGCAATTGTCACTTAAAAGTCCGTGGAATTTGCTCCATGCCACACTTGGGTGAAGATTAACGCTAGCATCTTCCTCTCGGCAGTGCTTAGAAAAGAAAATTGTATTTAGTATAAAAATCCAAACTATGAAAAAAAATATTCTGACCACCCAGTACGAGAGGAGAAGGGAGTGGAGAAGGAAGATGTCAGCACGTGCGTGAGCTCATCCACCAAGTACAACATCTGCCACGACTGCTCGTGTAACACATTTCAATACAAGGACAACATGCAGATTGTTCGCGCAATAAACGATACCATGAATTTCAAAGATCTGAACACATCAACGCCAACTGTTTGCTGCTTCCTTTCCGCGAAGTATTGACGAAGTGAAAGTGGCAGTTAGTAGTGGCGGATAATCGGTTCAAAGCAGCAGCAATGCTGAGGTAAGATGCTGAACTTTTATATATATATAGTAGGAGTGCTTGCTTTTCTCTTTATGAATTTTATAATAAAGGCAAGTAGACCACAGCAGACTGAACTAATTATAGCACAAAAGATTGGAACTTACTCCGTCGCCATTGTCTTTACTGTGAACTGTGTTACATTTCAAAAGTGCTTAAAAGTCAGTTTCGTTGTAAATGAAAATGGCAGACTGTGATGATTATCTAAGACAACGTGACTGAATGAAACTCATCAGAGAACAGCTAGAAAAAGTTAATAGTTCGTTGCTTGTATATCTTTGTTTATTGAATATTTTTGAAACTGGGATAAAGCTATAGTAATAAATGTGGTACCAACATCAGAAATGTTTTGTTTTTAAAGTAGAATTTATTGTTGTTGTTCCTATATTTGTTTTCCTTGCAAATGCCAGATCCTCTCTCTATCTGGCTCGCTCTCTCGCTCTCTTCAAAAAGCTGATTTTTCTCGTCTAGCAGACAGAAAAGTTTTCAAAAGAAATCCTTAAAATTTACAACTTGTTTTGCGGCTTGTTTAATGCGAGGAAGTATGGACAGAATAGATATTAGAAACAGTATTTTTATAATGTCGCCGTGAAGGAAATGTTCTGTGAAACTAATCCATGTACCAGAGCGAGGGGTTTTGTTTTGTTGTATGTCTTCTGAAATCAAAGCAGAACAAAACTTAAAACATTATTCTAGCACAATTTTCCATCACTAAAGCTCCTCACCACGAATTACTTCAGCTACATCTACACCTGCACACCTGCTGTAAACAAGGATTTCCTTCTAATTTTACAGCCAGAATCGTGTGACAGCGTGAAGAATGTCTCTAACCTGCCATAGCTGTTGTCAACAAAATCAGTCACAGAGATCGAGCGATGACTTATCTTGCGAGTCAAGTAGAAAACAAACATGCATGCACTGACCTCCTTCCCCTGTAAAAAATGGAGGGGGAAGAAGCAGAGAGAAGCACAAGAGGTGTCCTCCTTACTACATAAATCTTTTAAATGTTAAATTTAATAAAAGCAGCCTTAGTTCAAAGATTCTAACAAAACCAAACCTGAGAAATCTTTTAAAAAGTAGATAAGGCAATGGCAATACAACATAGCTCTGCAGATTTTCTTCATATGTCACCCAGTATATATTCCTTCCCGTCTTGTCTATTAGTGTTAAGCGTCAGAGGCTCACGACTCGCACCTGGCTGTGGATCAACCTACCTACCGCGTTAAAATTGAAACTAGGCTATTCCCCCATCCTACTCCACCCCCACCTGCACGGCTAGTGTGCTGTGACAAGCACAGTGCACGTTTTGTTTTCCATTTTGTACATGTCAGGTCACACAGTACAGTTTCTGGATGCAATTCTATGCCGATTGGTGACTCGGCATAGATTTGTGATCCGTAGCACACTCTTTGTAATCCCTGGGTCAAGATACATGGGTTTCAGTTTTAGCAGTACAGACCGGCGTTGATTATTGTAATTTTAATTATATAACACTAGATTTATATTTTCTGGACAAGTTAGCACAATGGATCTGAACAGCTGTTAAACAGAAAATTTATCACTGACGTCATCGATGGCAGCTGTACTGACATCAACTGCTGGCGTGGAGCGTACACTTACGTGTTTCATATCTTTTTCTCTGGTAATCAACGACAGACGACTGTTGTGAAACTATGAAAACTGACATCAACTGCTGGCGTGGAGCGTACACTTACGTGTTTCATATCTTTTTCTCTGGTAATCAACGACAGACGACTGTTGTGAAACAATGAAAACTTACATGACCATTGTTCACCGACGCGTTAAATAATAATAACACAGTTTGACTTACGATATTCCCGTGTAGAGCGAGCGACCCGTAAGTCTGGTTTTATTGTTTAAGGTTGGCCTGTTTACTTTTCAGATGAACATATGCAGCTTAATAAAGCTACTTTATATTTTTTATCTCTCTTAGAGTTATATAACTTGTTTCCATTTTTTCCTTTTTGGTACTCTTAAAGCTAGTATAAAGGTGTACATTTCAGGGTCTTCAATGTTGCACACACATCAAGAACTAAATTGCTTGTTCTTGTGTCCTTTAAAAAAAAGGTGGCCTATGTGTCACGTGTCACACGATGTTGACGCTGAAGTTACCCGTGGTGGCCAGTCGGCGGCTGTTAAAACTGTGTGTGATTGTGTTGGTCCTGATCTCAGCCGTCACCATATTGTGTGGACTGCGTCATGCAAAGAGGACCACACCGGACAGAGAGCAATCATCGATAAGCAAAGCTATCCTCATATCTGACCAGACACAGGCAAATCCATCAACTATTCTAGATGCAGTAGTTTAGTTTAACAATGTACTTTAGTGGCGTCTTCGACCATTGCAACTATCTCAATTCTTTCTGCTAAGAAAGCCGGCCTCTCATAAGAAAAGTAGAGAAGCACATTTCATGCCCTTCAGCTTTCCGTATTCGGGTACAGGCTACAGTTCCACGCACTAGCTAGTTAGACTAGGCGTCTGAAGTGCATGTAATTGAGAAAATGTAAATTTAATTATTTTTGACATCATTGCGAAAGCCTGCTGAACTTTTAAAGGTATGTTATGCTCTAAAATTTAAACGTTTGCTTTTTCAGGCTTGGGTTTCGGAAACAAAGGCTCTCTCGTTAGCAGAATCATCGTCACTTGCGTCAGTATCCATATGGTCACACATACAGGCAAGATCGACGGTCTAGCTGAAAACGTGACGGCACAAGGATTCACAACTCGAGGCCGAGTGGAAGCGACTCGAAGATATTCCTCAGCACTGTCCCAAGCTTTCAATGCGTTAACCCACCCATGTTCATGCGAATAGCTATGATCCAAACGATATTAAAATGGTTTATCACATCAGTATTTTGTGCATTTGTTTGTCTGATTGTTGGTTTTGCTTTGCGTGTACGTGAGTGTGTTACATTATTACAGATAGAGATACAAATTTTCCATAGCTAAATCGCATTCTGTAAGTTTAAGTTCATGCTGTAGATGACGTAGCACCCATGGTCACAAGACGACATCCGTCCTTATTCTGCGCGTTTCCATCGGTGCCAGCCACTGACAGCAAGAACAGCTGGTTAGATGTGAACGCGAAAATATGACCTCGATCGTTGTGTACGAATAACATTAGGCTCCCCAAACAATATATTTATTCGTTCGCCTTAAATGAAGGCCGTCGGTCACATAAAAGGAGATAAGAGCGTGTGCCCGTGGATTTTTTTTTTTTTTTTTGCAGTCCCAGTGACGATTGAGAACAGGCAGAAATTCTTTTGAAACACTCGAAAATTCTTGCGAGCGTTCAACATGACTCTGCAGATTGGGGGCGTTCGTATTGTCTGATGTCTGGTTATGGGCATTGCAAATGTAATCCATAGTATTTCCTGAAATAGCACGCGATCTCTCTGTCTTCTATTTCGGAAGCATTCTTATCAAGTGTTGCTAGATACAGCGTGGTTTACAAACAGTTCATTTCTAGGAACAAACAATCAAACTAAACTTTCCTAGCAATTAATTTACAAAAAAGGGAGTAACAGTGCGAATAAGTGGCTACGACCAAAAATGTGACTAGCAAAGCTGTGCGACAGCTGGCAAGGGATGTGTTGTCATGGAAAATAATCAGCGTTTACCACATGTACAAAACAGTTATATTGGGAAATTTTTATTATGAATCATGCTATGGAACTTACAAACACTAACAAGGTTGGCTGCTCTTTTAACAGTTTAAAAAATATATATCTGAATCGGATCAGTTAAAGTAGATTGTTCGTCGGTATGAAGGACGGGAAGGGTTCTTTACCGCTAGACTTAAGAGACTGCACCAGAAGTCCCTAGCAAATTCATGTAAGTTTGTCGGGTGGGCTTTAAAGCACGCAGCTAGCAGTCCATGAAGTTTTCGACCCTTACCTGACTCCCCAACCCCCACCCCAGTCTCAGACAGTATTCGTAAGGAAATCGTCACCTAGCGCAGCGTACGCGAAAGCCGAGCCGCCGTGGAAGGGGGTGGGGGTGGATTCGCAGCCGGGGGAGCCCACTTCGCTGGCAAGTCAGGCGACCCGGTGCACAAAGAACAGGGAGCTGCGACGAACAGACATGTGATCCCATGCGTCATCTGGGAATGTTTATATTGATATAGTCGTTAGCGAAGCAGATGACGGGGTATGTACCAACATCTATATATGCATGCTTTCACCTCGAAGAGATATACGGGAGCTGCAGGTATGTGAATGCTAAGTGATGATTTTTATATCTGTCTTCTGCCGTTTTCTTGATTTGCTTGTCACCTAGACAGTGCGCGCTGACGTTGCAGGGCGTCACTGCGTGTAGAGGTGGAGCGGGAGCTGTTTCGACAGCCGTCCAGTCCTGAGCACTGAGGTGGATGACTTATCTCCTCATGGGGTGTGGGAAGTAGGCAGTGTGACACTAGGTTGTGTAATCTGCACACAGTTCCTGGTCTCCGTACGAAGTAGACAAACAGGCACAGTTAGAGGACGAGAATTCACTGATGTAAGGATAACACATTTATTTTTTATTGAGAGCACGTATGCGTGGGTGGGGCAAATCCGACAGGTTATTACAAAATGTGCTGGACTGCGTGCATGGGCACTAGTGTTTCTTTTCGGGACGAGAGCGAGCACGTAAAATACTTGTACACGAGGTGAACGGGCTTACGTTCCTCTTATGAACAGAAGAGAGCAGATAGGAGCATGTTGCTTTGGGTGGGCTGCATGAGGACTCGTAACTTCTATCTGCACGCAAAATGCACAGGATATACGAGCCAGATGATTGCATATGGCTGGAAAGTAGTTTACGAACACTTACAGGACAGAGTTGCATGGGTGCACATAAAACACAAAGGACGGGAAGGACATTAAATGCTTTTGCAACTCAGGGACTTTTATCATGAGATTAATAGTATTTAACTATCATAAGTTTCCTGCGGATGGTCACGTGGTTGTAATCATAGGTACACCACTATATTTCCTACGCTTTATGCATCTCTGACAAGACTGTAACACAAGCAGACCTCTGAGTAGATATTAATAGATCTACAACATCCGCCATTCATAGTGGATGAGAATTTGTCTGTAAAATATAGAGCTGAATGGTTGTGCAAAATATAATTTGGCCAGATCTGACTCCAGCACCGCTTAAAAATAAATTTTAGGCCTCCCCCCCCCCCCCACAAAAAAAGTTTCCGGTTACCCGACCGACCTTGGGGCCGACCCTCACAATNNCCCCCCCCCCCAACTCCCCATGGAAAAAAAACGCGCGGCTGCACACGCACACGCAGACACACAGTATATATATATATATACACCGTAGCAGACGACGATCTCCCCAATAGCCATCCGTGGGAAAAACCTTACTATCCCCGTCGCTCTGCTCCGTCCATTTGTACTGTACGAGTGCAAACAGCAGGGGAAGGAGCGCATTGTACAGAGAGCATTTGGCAAGAAGAAAAACAAACCGACCAGCAAAAAAATCAAGACCTTAGTAAAGAAAAATAAATAAATAAAATTTTAAAAATTGAAATCTGACATACCTACCCTTTTTTGGCCATACGTTAGCTGAAACAAACAAGATATATATATATATAATGGTCTCACCACATGCCGTATGGTTAAGCACAATGATCGCTGTTATTCGTCTTTATGGTCACTTTCTGTATGAGAGTGTTCAATGTGCGACAGGTGGGTGTATTCGCTTGCGCTTGGCCATTTTATTGTAAAGGTGTGCCACACCTTTTCGTTCATGAGCTCATACGCTTACGCTGCACGAACTTAGTTTACTTAACATAATCGTTCCGAGACATTGAAAGGTTGGAAGTTTTCATCAGAAAGGATTCCCATATTATTTTATTCTTTTCTTACAGTCACGATTTTTTCGATGACATCAATACTTTAACTGGACGTTAATTTCGTAATTAAGAAGATCATTTGTATTAAAGCGAAAGCTTTTAAAGGTTCTTTTAAAAACTTTTTGCGATCTATGTGTATTATAATGAAACAGTTAGATTCTGCTAATCCGCCAGTAATTAAACACCAAAACGAAAGTACGCCCCTAACGCAGTTAATATTTATCCATACTTACCAAGGAAATGTTCACCGTTTTTAGCAGAAAAACAATCTTTTTTGCATCGCCGATAATTACTGGCGAGACGTTGCTATGTCACTTAATTGCGGGAAGTCAACATACTAACAGCAAAATTAGACTGCATGCTTAAAGAGCAGTCCTGTACACTAATGGTTAACAGTAGCACAGTAGCTATCGTTCCTTCACCAGCTGGCCGTGCTATTTACTTTGGGTGTCGCCAGTGCTTCAATGCAATAGTTTTCTAAAACGAGTGCTTTGACAATGGTACACACACATCTGAAATTATCAACACCACACAGCGCACGTGGCTACTCCCAATGTCCTGAATAATGTCTACCCATTCCTTAGCAAGCAAGGGCGCATGATATTCGAAACACACAAGCAGAGCCACCAAATAACACTTTAATTGAGCAAGTAATTATGATTATGCCCTTTTTTGAGCCTATTATTTACCATTGATAGGGCACACTATTGATAGGACCAAGCAACGGACATAACACTCGCAATGAGCACAGCTTTTTTTCCCTAGACATTACTGGCGGCTGTAAATAAAAAGCCTTTCCTTCAAGCAAGAGTTGAAAAGTGGCAATATTTAACTGTTAAAGTGGTAGCAAAGGAATCTGTAACCATGGCACAGCAGCCGTCATTTGGGCTAAGAACGAAACGGGAAATAAAGCCGTGTCACTGTGGATTGAGATATGGGATTGTGAGGAAATAGGCTCAGAGAATCCCAACGGAAAGTCCACGAGGCTTTAAGCAGGATGGAGGAAGGTTTAAAGGCAATAAGCTCATCACATTGTTGTGTGAGATGGTGTCTTCTCAAGTTCTCGGGATATTTCTGTTCTAGAATGAGACGAAGTCTGTACAAAAGGTCTTTTCGGAAAGGATCTAGCTTTCTTTAAACCTGCGAAGACCCAAGATAGGAGACTTGGCGAAATAAAATCTTTGCTTTCTAAGGAAGCTTCTTTTTCAAGACTGGCACAGTTTGCATTTACTGCTTCGAGCGCGCGCGCCTGCCCGAAATGACAGAGCAACTGCTACGACATTGCTGTTGTGCAAGTCTGTGCTAGCACTCAAGTAATAGCTTAGAGGTTAGGAAGAGAAACATGGACGTGCCTTTGACGAGAATTGCGCGGAGCTGACCACATCTAGCCAACATGAGTTCATTTAAAAAGTAGCTGAACAGACTGTCGATGGGCCTTCGGACCAACCACCAGTGGCCCTTTTGTGCTTATAAAACGCCATCCAGCATCGCTTCTTTTTAGCACCCGATGAACACTGTTCGCAATACAAAGGGAAATACTAAAAAAAAAAGTGACCGAGAATTATATGGGAAGCTTTCACGCGCAGCCGTACACTGAAGATATGTTAGGCTTGCTTATGGCGGACTTTACTACCGTCTTGTAAGCACCTCTGTAGACATTAACATCATATCCTGGGATCTCCTATAACATATGCTGAACGATCGATACTTGAGTGTTGTGATCAATGTGACCAAAGCAATGTTAGTGATGCCAAATAAACGCAGGTAAGTGGAAGTGCTGCGCCTTTCATCATGAAACCCCTGGAATGGTTTGCATAGGCCCTTTTGGCCATAAAAGGGATCGTACAAACCCCCATGCAACCCGACCCTAGAAGGAAAGAGCTAGTGAGGGAAGAAAAGGTGAGGGCAGAGAGAGAGAGCAAGAGATACTGATATTTCCTATCCATAGCTGTTTGTGTGAAGCAGATTGCTACATGCTTCTTCTTCACGCTTCCTAATTTATCACTTGGGTACTCGTTAGTGTCGTTAAAAACCGGGTTCATACCATTCGGAACACCTCAGTCGTAATTTGGTTCGTTAATGTTCAGCACTGTTCCGTGGACAAACACACAGATATCGAAAGTGCATTGAGTACAAAGCTTGTTCGGTTGCTGTTGTACTCTTTTAGTTGTTTAGTCACACTTTCTTTTATGGGTTGTTGAACAGAGTGCCTGATTTTGCCTATGTGATTAACTGCGCATTTTCTCCTGGATTTTGGTACTGAGAGATGATTTTACTGATTATGATTTTGCGCCTGTGCAAGTAAACATGGCTTTATTAAGTCATATGAAAAAGAGGTATTACAAACTGAGCAGCTTGCGCATCGCCATTCTTTTCACCTTTTTCTCAGAGAGAAATTTTTCTTCCTCACTTTCTCGGTGCGAGTGACCTGCTCCTGCCGGAAACAAGTTTTGTTTGGCAATAACTTATTGAAACTAAATATAAGCTGGGAGGGGGGGGGCTGGTTTAGTCTTGATATGTAATTAATGAAAATCCGCAGAAAATGAGCTGTTTAATTTTTCCTTATCAGCATGGGAAAATATACCAGCTGCTGTAAGAGGGACACTGCCAGAAGCTCATGCATTGTTACTGTACAGTGCCAACAGCTCTACAGTAGCATGCTGACGAACTTGGCGGCCATCTCGAATGCAAAGCACGCCACGTTACTGAATTAGTCAGTGTGTATATCCACCCCTGTAACAATGTCCACAACTGAGTTCAGTATTTAGGAAAGGACAGTAGTGGGGAATATTTCAGAAAGAAAAGAATGAAACGAACGACCTCCTCCAGTTTCAAATCTGTGACTTTAATAAAGAACAGCCGCTTTTTCGGTCTAGCTCATGCAAATGTGTGTGTGTGTGTGTGTGTGTGTAAACATATATATACATATATAGGTTCATATATGTATTTGTATTTATACACATTTTCGACAAATGTACATTTTTTTGATCCCGTATTCCGCTTGGTGGCGTGCATGTCAGTATCTATGGCAGCACTCTCCCATTTTGACCGACTTCGAACAAGGATTTGTAGTATATAGAATTTATGATTCAATCCCAATGTGTTAACAAAAGATTCTATACGGTAAAAGTTTATATGTAAATCCGCGTGGTCGATCAGTAGGAAAATGACATCCGTTACCTCAGTACACTTGAAGACGACGTGTATCGGGAGTCTTTATCAAGGTAATCTTTACATGTTAGATCTATTGTCAGTCCATCGCCTCCTGCGTGTTAATGTCAAGGACGTCTTTAATTGCTGTGATTGGTCTGGCCGGACGCTCACGTCCTCTTTCAAAACCAGGGTCTTTGGGGCTACTTATATAATCATAAATCTAACCTTTTGCCTTAAAGACATGGTTGCCAGTCTTTGATATCGATAATTACAAACAATATTGCTTCGGAATAATTACGTTTGTGGTATCCTAGCTTTACTTGAAAAGGGCCCAGACCTGAAACATTCAGTTTTTTTTAACAAAATGGGTATTTTTTAAAATGTCCACGAATTTGTGTAAAACGGTACTGCTTTGGGGGTATTAATATTTTTATCAAATGAAACAAGTCCTGTTATGACAATCATAGATAACTACGTCATCTTATCCACAGTTCTGTGAGAAATGATTACTCGCTGTGTCAGCACGTAAAAGCTCTAATTCATTGGAGCCAATCAAATGACGAGCTCTGTTTCGGATGTGTAAAAAGCGGAGCCAATCAAATGGGGAGCTCTAATTCGCAGATCTTTCGGGGGAGCAAGAGGTGGGATGGTTCGGGAGGAGGGGGGTTTAGGGAAAGGGTAATGGGTGGGGGTTAGGTGTAGGGGTTAGGGTGGGGGTTAGGGGAGGGTGTAGGGGGTTATAGGCAGCAAAGATCTTTGAGGAAACTGCAAGGTTTTCAGTGGTGACCCTAAGAGATTAGCATATTTTACGTAAGACTGTATTTTGATTGGCTCCAGTTCTGCGCTTTTTCAAGCTCGTGTGTTTCTGCCTCACTAGAGACCTCGGATTATTTTCGTAAATCGAGGGTTTGGCTATGTGCAGCAAGTAGAGGCCTTCGGAAGAATGTAAAAGGTTTGAACATCCGCTTAATACAGAACCTTACAAATATCCTGACAGCCCGCCTCCCGCTTCAGAAACAAAGATGACATGCAGAATGCACGCACGATGCACAGAACACCAGAAATGACCGATAGAGTAAATTTTTCACAATTGAACTTAATTTTCAGTTTTCCTCGATGTACATGGCTGCGTAGGCGCGGGTGTGTTTCTGTTGAAGTATAGAGAGGTGGCCTGACTCAAACATAAAATTCGATGCCCCTCAGTCTTATTGTTACTTAGGATTGTGGGATTTCATGGGATGTAGTCTGCCAAGTGAATCATAACCAAACATTGTAAATTGAGTAGATTCATAATCATTGTGTTCTGTGGATAGGAGTATACACGGTATATAATGATGGTGTATTGCGACATTCACCATCATTTACTACATCGCCACCTGTTGCAGTTCTCAGCAACTCAGTCTGGGATCTGGTGCAGTTCATTTCAATACTCGAGATACTGAACTGCTTTGGGTTAACCATCATGTCTGTTGGCTTTTTTGTGCGCTAGGTGCCTGTTCTGCCTTGTACCACCTGTTTGCATGTGCACATCCAAGCTGAGATCGATAAACGTGGAAGCTTTTCAGTGCACAGTTATAAAACAGTATTGTTTCAGATCACTGGAACTGCCACGGCTGTTAATGGGTTTGAGAGCAGTAAAGATTACACCCTTCTGAAAGTTGCGGTAGAGCACATTTCGGCCCTGACATGAAGTTATTGATAGTCGTGAGACTAAATTTTTGAACCTCTCACCTTCGATCTTTTCAACGGTTTTAACCGATGTTGTCGCAGATAACTAAACATAAATAGTCAGGTTTTTGATACAGTTAAACAAAACAAGACGACCTTTATTAGTTAATAAGTGAGATGGAACGCGTACAGCTCTATGTTTGTGACTACGTGGTTGCACGTGACAGCGACGAAGCCTGCGTAAGTGTGCGGCGTTTGTGGTGTCTGAGCCTGATTTCGGCAGTCGGATTCGACACTCTTCTCGTTTGACAAAGTCGAACCACGGAAGGCCAGCTTTAGATAAGCATCTTCTGCCATGTACGAGTGCTTAGGTGAACGTCTGCTGATGGTCGTGATAAAGTTTAAGCGGAATCACATGCGATGTTTTATCAACCTGTAATGGTCCGATAAGTTTTAAGGGTGTGTATAGGGGGTAGATTCACGACAGTCGTTCTCGAATATGCTAATGTATATAGGTGGTAAGAAGCAGAAGATTTTGAGTGACAAGTGCATGAAATATGTCACGCAACTTAGGGATTAAGAAAGATTTAGGTTTGCACTAAATGTTGCCGATGTGGCGGAATGGTGTGACCAAGAAAAAAAGCAAGAGGATCGCGGAGAAAGGAGGCGGCAGAAAAAAAAAGTGTTGTTAGGAAGAAGGGTGGTAAAGATGACGACGACTGTGCTTGAATAATTGATAATGGAAGCACACGACATGGCGACTCTGCAGAACTGTAGATTTCAATATCGCAGATTGTCGAAGTTTTTGAAAGTTTGGAAACAGCTTCAAGTGAGCATTATGGCTGTGCGTCATTCCAAATATGTCGCTGGAAGTTGAAGTGCTAGGAGTGCTAGTGCGTATATATATAGGATCAGAGAAAAGCGGGGGGGGGG
>SMGT01002112.1:90019-111352 GCA_004794575.1 Lanistes nyassanus | reverse complement strand
GGGGGGGGGGGGAGAGTCAGGGTTGCCTTATTTTACACGAAAGTGATGTAACCATTCTCACTGCTTATCGTCTGCAAGGCCTTTTTTCAATTAAAGACACATCCAAAACGGTTACACGGATCGGGCGTTCGTCGTCAATTTTATGTTTGTCCTAGTGATAGATTACTTTTTTTTGATGAACACAAAACATGCGCAAGCGCTAAATGTCGGTCAGAGGTGTTACGAGTAAGGTTTTTTTTTTTTGACAGCTGTTGAAGGGTGGAGTAGCCTAGCCAGGTGCAGGCCGATGTAAGAAGAGCAGGCGGTTTAGTCTAGGCGTCACGGCTAGCACGCCGTCCAGCAGAATCATCGTTGGACGAAGAGGGGCGTGAGCTGTCGCAACCCGTCACGCCACCACCAGCTCATCACCACCAGCTACTCAGGAAAAACCAACCCAGTTCTCATCCGATAACCTCCCCTACCCCAGCAAAGTTGACTTCCAAAACCACGTGACCAGCCTGTCGTCGATGATTTTTTTTTTCAACCAGCGAGCTCACAAGACGGCCATACTACGAAAGTCGCTGTAGTGCAGAGAGAATAGTGTTTTTTGCTTCCATGGAAGTTCCGCCAAATTTGGAGATTTGATCGCTGAAAAGGTATGATGCCCTTAATAATTTTTGTCTTTTTGGTATGCTTAAGTCCATGTGAGTTCCAATGAATGTTGTAACAGCTTCATTGGAAGAGTTTTCGTACAGTCGTATTTGTTTCTTGGCATCTTTATGCCACATTTGCTGCTTGTCCGCTTGCGAAAGATGTTTGCAGAATAAGTGGCAGATCCTAACAGGCGAGAAGACAGTAAGACATTATAAACAAATCGAAAGATTCCACCCCGACCCCCGCACGGAAAGCCTTGAGTGTGAGCTGGGAGACGGCGATGTCTCGGTGCTAGGCGTCACAGCAGTACCAGCCGCTTGAAGAGTCTGAGTGTAATTAGGAAAACTCAGAGATAACCGAGGGAACTAACCGTATAGGCGTCACGCCGACCACGCAACTAGGAATAGTTAAGCGCGGTCTAGACGGTGCGACTACCGAAGTCAAAGGACACCAGTGGTTAAAGTAGAAGTCCAACCATCGACGGCACTGTGCGATCTGAATTGTCGGCAAAACTGTTTGAAATCTTTTAGAGGGATGTAGACTGCGAGTCAAGACTCAAAAGGAAATCGAGGTCGAGGTTGTAGAGTGTGTGTGTGCGTGCGCGCGTGCGCGTCTGTGCGTGTATTTGTACATGTGTGATCCCGCGTGTGTGCACGCTCGTATTGGTTGTGTGCACCCTCGTATTGGTTGTGTGCACGCCCGTATTGGTTGTGTGTACGCGCGTGCATCTTAGTAAGGTGTACCAGTCTTTTATTGTGTGTGCTAATGAGCGGGTGTGTGCGTGTGCATACATACGTGCGTGGGTGGAGTCTTTCGAACAAAATCAGATGAAATTTTAAGTGCATTGTGCAATAGATTATGCGATTCTTTTAACTCTGCTTTCATTCGACTGCGCAACCGTGTGAGTCCCACGTACTGCTGGTCTCAAACAGTGGGACTTTGCTCATGAAGATAAGTGAAGCATTATTCTGACCCGCTGCAAGAGATTTTATTTCAAGTCGATCGAATTTTTCCTCCCCGTTAATTTTGTTAAGTAATTTTTCATTGATGAGATAGTAATAACAGTTTGAGTTTGTACAGAAGATGCGCTCCAGTTTGACGTTAATAAAGCACATTTTGTTCCAGACTGGGACTAGTTCTCAGACCGTTAACGTTCGGCTTAGTCAAACCGTGTAAGCCCGCCTTAAGAAAGACGGCATTGAGCGCACCGAGCGCAACAGTTATGTAATATCTACGTCAGAATGTTGGGAGTTTTTCTCTCACTCGCTGCATGTGCTGTGGAGAAATTAAGAGAGCTGGAAGGTAAAAGCAGCTCAGGTAGCAGCAGGAAAACAATGGACCGTCAGTATTGATTTTACAACGTGCTGTTCGTGTTTTGCTAGCTCAAGACAGAAGCAACACAAAGCCACAGCTGCCGAAAGTACGAGCGGGCGACACAGAAGGCGTGAGATTTATGTATGGCAGACAAGGAAGGACGGGCTGGGCGCGAGGTGGCGCTCGCACACGCGGAAATGAGCAAAGAAGCGAACGATGACGCTGTCGTCAAAGAAGTGCAAGACGACGGTGAGGATGAGCGGACTGTCGGTAGCAAGCTAGCCCCGCAGGCATCTGATCAAGGTCACGAAGCGGGTGTCCAGGCGGTGGAACTGAACATCGCTGGCCACACCCACCAGTCGAAGGATGGTCGCCAGTGGGATGGTGGCGCAACTCATTCCGGGGCCCTTTCGCCTGAGGACGACGAAACATCTGCTCCCTCGCGACCTTTCCACACCAGTTCACTCGGCGAGGCGGGCGCAGCGAGGAGAGATGGAAAACCGAAGGCTCAGTCTGACCGGAGATCTCCTCAGCAGGTAGAGCTGCGCGCAGATTCGCTAGCGAGTGGAATTGCTGTCGGTGCATCGGAAGATAACACCGAGGTCCTAGGAAACGACGTTTTCCGCCAGCCTTCTCCACATCACGGAATAGCAGAGGGTGTGAAAGAGAAGGGCAGAGTCGGGGACAGCCAGGAGAGTGATCCCGCTTCGCTCCCAGTGTCCCACCAGCAGGAAGACCGCGGCCCACACGGGTTGGAAGTGGAGCACGTGGGGAACTACAAGGACAGTGACGTCATCATGCACGAGGTCAGCGGCTCCAAGGAGCGCGAGGCCTTGGCCGGATCCGCGGACCTGACCATGGGTCAAGCGCGCCCGCCGCATGCCGGTCACGACGAGCAGGGAGGGGACAGGCGGGGACGGACTGCCAGGGACAGGGGGCCCCTGTCGTGTTGCCTGTGCTTCCCGTTGCGCTACCTGGTGGTGTGCTTCGTCTTCCTGGGCATGGTCATCGTCAACGCCATGCGCACCAACGTGGGCGTCACCGTGCTGACCATCCTGGACAAGGAGACCCACGTCATCAACAACGGCACCGGACATCGCAGGGAGGTGAGCGCGTGAGGTTTGTTGTCTTTTAGCTCAGGGTGCGTGAGGTGAATGCGTGAGGTTTGTTATGCCTTTGCTGGGTGTGCGTGAGGTGAGCGCGTGAGGTTTGTTTTCTCTTAGCTCAGTGTGCGTGAGATGAGCGCGTGAGGTTTGTTGTCTTCTCTTACCTCAGTGTGCGTGAGGTGGGCGAGTGAGGTTTGTTTTCTCTTAGCTCAACGTGCGTTAGGTGAGCGTGTGAGGTTTATTTTATAGCTCAAGTGTGCATGTGTGGGTTCCTCTGCGGGAAACGTTAATGAGTGTTGGTGAGAGACGAAGGAACGAAGCAGGGAACAAAAGGAAAGAACAGGAAGGGGAATTAAGTGGTCGAAGTACAGAAAATGCTCGATCCCTTTGTATTTTTTTTTAGTTTTATTATTATCTTATCTCCAACGTCGATATTTCGGGCACCCGTTTAGTAAATAAGTGAAAATTAATAAATTTATAAAGCGCTTAAAATCTCTTCACCCAAAGGCGTTATCGCAGTGTTTGTCTCAAATTTTCGCGGTAGGATTTATCTGATTAGTTGAGCTTCAAATTAGTTTTTGTCCGTACAGAATACCTACAACTTTTGTGACCTTTCTCTGGCTTATTTCTTGACACATCCGAAAAGATTATTGCTTTTTTATTGAAATAAGTTAGATGACTATTTCAAATGAACAGGTAGAGTGATGTAACGTGGCAGGATTTAGTTTTCCTTACTGAGGGGGGATCGAGAGCAGCCACCAATCAAAATGTGCAGTAGCTCGCTGGCTACGTGTGCAGACGAAGTTTATGACTGAGAAACGTGTATTAACAATTTAACAAGATTTAGATCTTACATCTGATAGTCATTAGAGATTATAGTTTCGGGGGTCGAATAGTTAGTGACCCGAACAGCCACTTTCCCAACAAAATCTGGTGCTGCAAAAAAAAAATTGATAGGCATATCTATTATAGTGGCCTATGAATGCATTCGCTTGAGAATGCACACCCACATCGTGAAACGCGTGGGAGCAAGCACGCACAGAGGTACACACAAGCGCACACAAAATGGATACAAGCGCTCACAAATAAACGCACGCATAAACGCACAAAAGAAACAAAACATGTTCCCATTTTACACATACAAAAATAAGTCCCTAATACTCTCACCTACCTACAGGCAGGCATGTACTGTCCATGCAAAATCTGCCGCAAAAGCGCACACACACGCTCACGCACACGCACACAGACGTGCACGTGGCACGCACAATCACGTAACTACTACTCCCCTCTCGGCCTGCCCAGTGAGGCGTTCACTCCATCCCAAACTCTGAAACACAGACTAAACCTTATGAGAACGCCTGCGCGGGAAGACATGCACAGCGCACATTAAAATTTCACACGTCTACACCTGCATCTAAACACCCAAACGAACATTTTCTGTTTATTGAGACTAAAATGGGAGTAACTGACACATCATTTTTGGAATTGTGAAATAAGATCATAAACTCGACACTTCGCCCTGTCTCATATGTACTGAATAACGGTGACGCCATCTGCTGCACGTGCTAAATAACTGTCGGTCCATCTGCTGCCGCCATTCTATATTTTCCTGATCGATTTTAGCTTGAAGTATTGTTGTGTGACTATATTGTAACCCTCTGGCACATCTAAGCTGCGGCCTGCCCTTTTTTCTGGGCTGCCCTCGTGACTGGTGGGAGAAAAAGTCCCAGCAACAAACAGCGCAAAGAGTGTCAACGCGCAAATAAGAAATTAAGGGAAAAAACCTCGGCGTCTCTACGCTTCAGTTGCTTCGGTTGGTGGGTGGTATGGGAGCGTTGATATGTTTTTGTAAAGTATCTGACAGACGACACGAAGGCTGTGTGGACCAGTTCAGGCAGCACGCAGATAGGCTCCGCGTGATTCATCGCCAATACATTTAGTTTCATCCACGAGAGTTGTGGTCTGAATAGCAACTCACTGAACCGTTTAGTCGACAGAGATAGCTTTCCACAAGTGCGAACCCTGTTGTAAGCGTTCAAATTTTCTCATGCATAATCTGTATTACAACGTGCCACCACCCCCAACACACTAGACTGCTAGCAGTCGCTTGTTCTCTGTTGGTGCACACGGCTAGTTAAACCCCTAGCCTGGCTTGCATGAGGGTTCTTATGTCCTGTTTGTTCGTAAAGGTATTCATACAATACACAGGACCAACGGGCAGTACTACCACCTTTATGATCGAAGAAGCAGTTACGAACGCTTTCGTCTTTTGGCCTTTCGTAGCTGCTCTTTCAATCATAAGAGTGCCCTGTGTATTTTACTCGCATCTTTACGTATAAGATATTGCGTGATTTTACTTTTGTGTCTGTGTTTCATAGGCAGAGTGTTAAGTGTATTGGTCTTGTAGTGTATAGAACTATTGTATTATAATGACCTGGACATGATTTTGTTTTTAATAAAGAACAAATGAGGACCAGCACTTAAATTATCGTAAGATAACTCCAACAAAGGTACTGGCAACGCTCAACATAGCCGTATGCAGACGCATGTGACCAAGGGAGCTTATCGTACCCAAACACGTAGCAAAGAGAGGGCCGAAAGAAAGGAACTTGGCAGATCCTCAAACGTTATCTTATGATTTTGTTTTGATGCGTCGGTTTGCTTTCGTTATAAACATGTTCTTAGTGCGGGTTGTTGTTGTTGTTGTTGTTACCCTGGCGCCTATGTCTTGCAGCTGCCTAGCGCAGATTGGAACACTGTCCAGATAGGAATACTTCACAGTGTGTTCTACCTGGGCTACATGATCACTAACATACCGGGCGCCTACCTGACCACGAGATTGCCTTCACACAAGTATGCTTTATGCTTTGCATCACATGATAGTATCGTAACAGCAGTTAATGAACTGGCAATGCTAGTAAAAGGCGAACAGGCAACAGATCGAGTTCTGTGGATAACTTTTTTAAAAGGCCGGGTCGGATCTGTACTAGGCTAATATCATGTGACAATTTCATTGCTACATGTATTTATACCATGTATGCTACACAATTGTATTTATACTCTCCGCCCATCGCTACTGTCGTCCGCAGCCTACTTGCTTATACTCTTGGTCAATACTGCCCAATTCACGATTCGAATTGAATCGTTTTGAAAACAAAATAGGAAATATCAATTCAGGTATATAGACAATTTACTTTTTATCACGAGAAATGCTTATCAGGGTGAACGAGCCAAACATGTATAGAAATTGTTTGTCTTGGTACCCAAATACCCATGACCGCCATTGGCAGCTCCTGGCCAATGATCGGAAGTCAAACCTAGGCCTACATATGGAACAGGGTGTGTTCCATGCAATATCTTTTGCTTCAGTGGTATTTCTCGATGGAACTGACTCGAATCGGAAAAAGTGTTTCAAAAGGGTGGATCGAATCAAAAATATTTTTTCCCTGACCCGCAAGTGAACTGCTGAGTTCACAGTATTTCTAGCAAGTCATGGTTCGTAATGGGCGGCAACAGGTGTGCAATCGAAAGATGCTGGTAAGACGGTGTAGTGAGAGTATAGGACATCTATTCTAGCTGTAGGCGGTAATCACTTTAATTCTGAGACCAGATGACATTTACGTCCTGTCGGGATTCAGGTTAGATGTGAATATACTATCGCGAGTGCACGTGAAGATGGGAAATGTGCGTTGTCGAGCCTCAGATGAACACCAAACGCCACATGTGCTATAGATGTTAAGAAATGACTTTTGTGGACAGTTCACACTGCTTTTGCTGTACTGCTGGGAGTTTTGTTGTTGTTGTTGTTGTTTGATCGGTTGGCGTTCTGTGGGGTCTTTTGGGGGTGGGGGTTTACACCGATTTGAACTTTTTTTTTCAGGCTCTTCGGAGGCTGCATACTGGTGTCATGCCTTTTGAACCTGACGATGCCTGTTGCCATAGAGCTGGCGGGTTACGAGTTCACTCTGACAGTGCGCCTCGTGCAGGGACTTAGCGAGGTCAGTAGGTCACAGGTCATCGTTAGCTGAAGTGAGGGTTGAGCAGTATACCTCGACTAAAAGGCCAAATATCGAGGTATAATCAGCTGTTCCTTATTTCGGAAATGTTTTATGACAAGGATGATAAAACCACAGTTCAAATGCATTGCTGTTTATCTATTGCTTGTTGAAGGGCTTACTGTACCCTGCCTGTTACGGTATACTGCGATTCTGGTCCACGCCCACAGAGCGGGGTCGCTTGGGTGCCCTCGTGTTTACAGGTAGGTAACAGGGCATTGACGTGATTCCATTCAGGGAGTCTTCAGCTAAACAGTCTCTTCTGGTATATATTTGTGCAGCATTTTATACCACATAAAAATACTGTGTGGACATTTACAGGTTTTAGCCAAACGCCCATTACCGCCAGCAAAACACTACGGTTGATCTAGTGGATCCAGAAACGTGTTGTTCTTTACGTATTGTGTGCAGGAGCATACGTGGGTCCGATAGTTGGTTTCCCTGTCGCTGGCCTCATTACAGACTACCTGGGATGGCCCTACATCTACTATTTCTTTGGTTAGTTCTTCAAATTTCGTTTTGTGTGACTACTGGGAGTACAGGCTGCAAACTGAAGGCACACAGCAATGAATATCTTGTTAGTCTAACGAATATGTTGTTAGTCTAATGAATATGTTATTAGTCAAACGAATATGTTGTTAGTCTAACGAATATGTTGTTAGTCTAATGAACATGTTCGTTTCATGAAAATGTTGTTCGTCTAATAAGATGGACAAATATATTTAGAGAACATTACAAAAAGTATCACAAACATCGACAGCCCATTTAAAAAAAATTTAAGTGGTGGGGCCTCACGGAGGAGGAGCTTTTGTCCCAGTGTACATGGGCTATGTGAATATGAACTTAAGATATTCCAGTTCCTCTCCTGTGCATGCGCGTGCGTGAGGATGGTCATAGACAGCCTCAGCAGACGTCTGGTGTGACGTGGGTTGTAGATCTCGGGGTGGTGGTAGGGTGGACGGTTCGTTGCGATAAGAGATGGATTGCCAGACGAAGCAGACAACTCGGCTGTTCTCCCCTCCTCACCCGCCAGTGATTGGCTGTTGGCAGGCGGAATGGGCGTCCTGTACGTGTTGGCGTGGTTGTGGATCTCTCAGGAAAAACCTTCGCACCACAGAATGATTAGCGAAGACGAGCTTAGGTTTATAGAGGAGCTGCAGGGGAGCGACAAGCTGGACTACGAGGTGAGGATAGTGTCTCCTTTGGGCGCACGACTCGCTTGCAGCAAAATATAGATAGAATTTAGCGCGTTTGTGAACCTGCTGGGCATACTGCTACACCACCTGACTGCTGGTAAATGGTCTTTTGCTATGTGCATCTTGCGATTTTCACGCCGTTAAAAGGTTTTTTGATTTGGGAGAATTCACACCCAACTACACATCGTTATTCAGTCTGTTTTTGTGGCCCCTCCCAAATCACAGAAACCTTGCGGCAGCACGAGTGCACATTCTGCATTGCTATACCTTGCTATTACTTGTTTCAAGACGGACGCAAATATTTTGCGCAACGTGCCGAAGCTTTGCACATTTTTCTGGTAGTCAAAACACAAAGCCAAGTGGATTTTGCGTAGTGTAGACTGTTGATGACCTCGATAATAAAGACTGATGATGACGACGGCGACGATGATGATTCCTGCAGGGTGTGCCGATTCCGTGGGGCAGCATTCTGACGTCACTACCAGTCGCGGCCCTCTGTTTGTGTCACTTCGCCAGGAACTGGGTGTTTATCTTGATGCTGACCAACGAGCCCTTTTACCTCAACCTGTTTCACTTCACTATTGCACAGGTGAGGGAGCTGCCGGTTTCTGTAAACTTTGGAATATACTAAGATTACAGAAGAAAATTCAATGTTATGTGTTGTGATCTGTCATTTTCGCTTCTTAAAATAATACCGCATACAGTACGTTCATTGAGCCTCATTGCGTGTATTTTTGTTAAATACAGAATGGCGCCTTTTCAGCCCTGCCACATGTGTTCAAAATGTCCGCGTCTCTAGGCAGTGGGTGCATTGCGGACTATCTGATCAGCAAGAACAAGCTGAGTGTCACGCACACCCGAAAGCTCCTCACTTCCGGTAAGTTTTATATACTATTTCGTGTATCGCTTGAGTCTCGTCTCTTCCCCTGTCGCTCCCTCCATGTATCATGTATGCGATTGTCAGATTTTTCTGAGACAGTGCACGCACTTTATTTGACGATTCGGCGTGCAGGCGCTGTAGATCACACTGTCTCTGTGTGCAGGCTTCGGCGTGCAGGCGCTGTAGATCACACTGTCTCTGTGTGCAGGCTTCGGCGTGCAGGCGCTGTAGATCACACTGTCTCTGTGTGCAGGTTTCGCCATGCAGGCGCTGTTTTTCGGGTTGCTGACGCTAACCACTAGCGGCAAGGTGGCCATGGTCTTCCTGACCATTGCCTTAGGCTTTGGCGGCATCGTTGTCTCAGGTAAGGCTACCTTTGCTTATCCCAGGCCGTAAGGCAGTCAGTCGAATGACGTAGGAAAGACTTGACACCCAACCCAGCACCCCAGCCTTTCGCCCTTACGAAAGCAAAGAGAAAAGTTCATAAAGATTTTACTAGTCCACTTTTGGTTTACTTTTTCCTGCAGTGGCTAGTCCTTTTATTAAGACGCACCAAAAATATCTGAGCGATTAAAGCTAGCGTTGTTCCCTTTTCTGTTTTCTCTTCGCACAATTGAAGATTTCATAAACGAGATTACTCACTACGACACACAGGAAGAGATCAAAGGCTGTTATGACTGAGACACGCAGAAAGATTGAAAACCCTATTATCCTTAGGACAACAGAAAGAGGTCACTATGAAGTATATACACACGGCTATAGTCGCCATGGATACCGCCAAGAGCACAGCTGGCAGTGTAAATTAATAAAACGCACACGCCCACTCGAAGTTGTCAATACAGAAGAGCGGAAAAGAATGGTTTCCCCTTAGCATTCTATCGTTGTTTTTGTCATAGTAGTAAGTTAATTGTGTGCAATTGCTTGGGACTGTCGTCCTCCTACAGGCTGGCAGGTGAACTATTACGACTTGTCGCCTCGCCACGCCTCGGTTCTTGTGGGCGTGACGTCAACAGTTGCCAACGTGGCCGCAGTGGGCGCTCCGATCATCGCAGGTGTCCTGACAGAGGACAAGGTGGGGATCCATCTGGGTCAAAGTGCCCCGCAAGTCATTGGAGCTTTAATGGGTGGTTACCGCACAGCACTCGGCTAAACCAGGCTTGATTTACCTAACTGCCTCGCGGTAATCGCCGAGTAGAGCTCCACTGGCTTGCGGCCTGCCCACAGAAGTCTGGTTCTTTCGATAACGAGTGACACGTTAGAGGAAAATGACACCTGGCACGGCCGATTGAACACATCTCTTGCCTCTTTTTGCTGTTGTATTAAAAGTTTGAGAACAGCTGCATGGTTTGTGTCTGAAATTGCTTCTTGCTGCCCACGCACTACTGGTTGAACTCCATTAAAATAAAATTCTTTCCTCTCCCAGTGAACAGTTTATATGATCAGTGGTTATATGTAAACAGTATCGTGTGCACATTGCCAGTTTGCTGACGGCGTGAAGCGAATATCGCCGTGAACTTTATGGTAGTCTCTTTTTTCCCCAGACTTTCGAAGGTTGGAGGCGGGTGTTCTACATCACTTCCGGTATTACGGGTCTTGCCTGGTTGTTCTTTCTCATCTTTGGTTCAGGTAAGTTTATCGGTGTGGATGCACGTCTCGAACTTGTCGCACATTTTTTTTAAGTACTGAACTCTACTACAGTGTATTTCACATGATCTTTCGGAAGTCTTGGTGTCTTGATCAGTCACATTTAGAGACCTTGTTAAACCTGCGGCCTGTTTTATAAACGCTAACCAGGCAACACCTGGTTCAACTATGTCGAAGAACTATGTTAAAGAACCAACGCAGCCTTCTTCAACAGAACTGGGATTTGAACTCCGTTGAATGTAATTAGGGCTTTTGTAAATGCGTAGTTTTGTTTTGCACGCTTTGCTTCAGTGCGATTTTGTATAACTGCATCTGATCAACAAAAACAAGACGACTAGCCGTCCTGAACATTCCTAGTGCGTCCCCTTCCCCATTCCCCGCAGGCCCATGATGCAAGTTTCCCTTAACACCGGCTGCTGCAATCAGTTTCGCAAGCTGTTGTTGCGATTAGTTTTGCGTCCGGGTTCAGCAGCGGTTTCTGGGGCTAGCGGAAAGAAAGCCGCCAGAGTTTAAGCAGGACGCTCACGCGAAACAAGTCATCAAAAACCGACCATTGACATGTCCCACCTCCAGCATTTCAGTGAGTTCACTGACTAGCTTGCTTCAGGGTCCTGCTAGAGTCCTACGCGAGCGGGCCGTCCTGCCCCTGGGCTTGATCTAGACTATACAACAGGGCTTTTTCCACCTGCGACAGGTGAGCGGCAGCCGTGGTCAATGCCACCAGACAGGACGAAGCTGGTGATCAGAGAAGACAAGCGCCGGCGGCTGTCCCTCCGCTACGAGGACGGCGATGCCAGCCGGGGCTCCGACCACTCCATGCACTACCGCCGCCTCAAGGAGCAGGAGGCGCGCGCCTCGGAGGCTGATCACGTGATGACCAGCGCCATCCCCGACTACGGCTCCCAGAGTCGCACCACCTGTGTAGGGGACGGCGCCGCCACTAGCAGCCCGCCAGCCTCCTCGCGCAGCAGCTGACGTCGGCTGGGACGTAACTGTGCCAGGATGCTCTTTGCTGTGTGTTAAGGTTCGTTCAGGGCCGGACCCCTCGGTTGTAGGTGCAGGGATCGCTTTTTTCCTGGAGATGTCTGTGTTGGAACAGAACTTAAAATGGACGCATCATGGCTCCTTGAGATAGGGGCAAGACGTGATCGTAATTTCTGCATTCCGTGTACATGTATAGCTATGGACATCCCGCTTTGAAATGTTGAATCCGTTCTGATTTTTTTTGTTTTCGGAAGCCGAATTGTCTTATCCAGTGGGAAGGTGGAACGGATTTTCGGTCTATAACCCCAGTAGCTGGGCTGGCAGGTTGAGCAAAGAACTGATAAGGTAAGTGGCATAAATCACTGTCGATACATCTCACTAAAGGACGGGAGCAGTCGGGGTGATGAGGCGTCATTCTAGGACTGGTCTGTGGCTAACCATTCTCGGCCTTCTAGCAATTTGTCACTGAAGTTCTGTACACTAAAAGTCTTATTCTCTCCTCATGCAAATTAAATAACACCAAAGTCGGAATTGCTGAGTAAATGTTGCACCAGATAGGCTGCCTAGGACAATGCACTAACAAAACTGGACAGGGTTGATATTACAGTACCGTGCATAAGTATTTTAATATCCTTTCCGTAACGGCTACAGCAAGTAACACAGATACTAAGCACTTTCATATTTTGCTTTGAAAAAAAGAGAGAGAAAAGCTGGGGCTCCTAGGATCCGACATGATGAATTGTCTGAGGATTTGTAACTATTTATTGTAATCGGAAGAGGGCGCTGCGGACCTGTTCTTTTGGACGTGGCTTTTTCCGAGGCAGAAATGCATTTTGCGAGTGTCAATGAAGTCGACCACAGGATGTGATCACGCCGTCGTCTTTAGCATAAAGCTGTTTGTTTGTTCGTTTGTGACATATCCAGGCTGTAAAATACACTTACTTAACTGCTACTGTAATTGTTGGCAGTGAATCGACAACTGTGATGAAGCATCGAGATTCGTTATGGTGCCTTAATTTGTCTCTAACTTGCGATTGTGATTCGCCTTTTTATTAATTTTTTTGGTTCATGCTCGTCTTCCACTTAAAGTTTGCTACTACTGCGTCTTGTGATTCCCTACCTGTATGTCAGATACGAGTTACTGACCATAAATGGGTAAGACCCTCTGAGAGTTTTCGAAAGGCTGAAATTAAAATGTGAACATTGCTTTTATTTTTGTAATTACCATAATGGAAGCACACTAGAACTAAGCTTTTAGGTCTCTTAGGTATGCGCGGGTGACTGGGATGAGTGCATCGCTTCGCGCGCGCACGTCGATCCATGAATACTTATTGATGCATATATGTATGGATGCACCATTGATACGGGTCTGTACATGTCTGTACGCATGGGTATACATACCTGTATTCGTGTGTATGTCTACATGTTTGGGGTGTGCGTTTGATCTTTTGGACACCTTTTAGAATTTGATTTTGCGGCACACGCAGGCATAACTATACTCTAATTACTATACACACTACATGAGTGCGGAGACAAATAAAAATATACTTTATTAACTATTGCACCATTGTACACAACATGCGTGAACATAGGCGGTTGTAATAAAATGCAACCCTGAACATATTTTGATTACAATTAGCAAATGTATTCACCGAAGATGCGTATCTGTAACGTGGTCCTAAGGATGAACTGTCGCCTCAAGAGTTTACACGGTTCTTATAACTTGCATGAAAGCAGTCGAAAAAAAACCAAATGCAACCTCGTGCACTTCAGACCTTTCAAGCAGAATTTCTCTCCAACGAGGTTCTATTCCAAGATTTTAGCAGAAATGTATGTACAAAATAATCGAGACATGAAATAAAACCTTTTTGCTGCAAAAGGCTGGACAAGTTTTGGATGACTGCCTTCATCCGACTTGGTGCAGCTATGTAAAACCCGGGTTACAGCAAGAGGCTTTCAGCAGTTTGTCGTGGGAGGCTCGGAAGGGGATGTCATAGCGCGCAAAACTTTAACGAGCCAAGCAAAATCTTCTTCGTCCTTTGAAGCACCTCAGCGGCTTAGTTGTGGCTGGATGCAGCTGACCGCAATCCAGAACTTCTAGCGTCAAGAAGGAAAGGACAGGTTACCTCCTCCCTCTTCCTTCTTTGAACGCATAAAAAAAGACAGGTTTTGGTCTTAGGTAAATCTTTTGTTATTGTTCCACCAGGATTCGCAGAGACTAGAAAAAACACCCCCACCCCTACCTGCATTTCCAAAATCAAGAGATATTGACAGGTCCAGGTATTAAGCTAGGCATGAAAAGATCAAAGATGATAATGTTGAAAGTCAAAATAGCCGTCCAGCATTAATAACTATTCGGAATTGTCACATTGGAATGTTAGCTTGTGGACGGATTGTCCTGTCGGATGAAATTTATTAAAAAGTAATCATTTTAATGTACATAAGTAATACTTTAAAACAAGTTCGTAATTAGCGGATACAAAAGAAAATAATCCGGCGATGTGTGTACACTTGATAGGATCCTACTATTTTCAGTTAACTTCTGCATACATTTAAAATGCACCACACGTCATACTGAACATAATCAATAGACTTTTGAAAAAAATCAAGATTCGTTCGCTTTAGCGTGGCTTATGTGCAACATAGTACAGGAGTTTACTTTAGGCTGCCAGTATGGATGTACATACAGCAACATGCAGGAAAACTGACCTTAAAATATTTAAGTAATTCATTAAATGCCAATGAGACAGTGTAACATTGCTACATCATGTAGGACAAATGGAAACATATAAATGTCCCTTTGTATACTAGCAGCAGTATCAGACGCTAGAAACACAGAAGTCATATTTTTGTCTCGTGGTGGGAAGTAAACTCGCAAATAATCGAAAAACTGCATCATGCTATTGCGAACAACGCTTCAAGGCTGACTCGACTGGTTTCAAGACAAGGTCACAACACGTGCACAGGTACGCGTACATGTTATTGTAATCCCTACCTTATCTCACAAGATTTTTGATGGCAAACAACCCCACCCACCCAAAAAAAATGGTTAAATTATACATGACTAGCTTATGACAGGGAGTAAACAGATATATCTCGCTACACAAATAAAAATATATATATAAATGATTCGTGTTCAAATCGAACCTCATTTTGTGGGGATAAGGAGTCCATGCATATGCAAAACTAAATACATTTTGGTCGCCACCTGAACACATTTTCAAATGTTTTTTCTCTTTTCAAATGTTCAAATTTTTTCTAAAATGTCTTTTCAACGCGTTCTTTTTTCAAATTTCACCTTCTCAAGGATTAATTTAGTTGGTTTGCTTTAGCATGCTACAACTCTGTACAACACTTGCAGGGGAGGCAAAACATGAGGAATTGGGGGCGTTGGAGGATGGGTGGTATTCTTTTTATTTTGCAAATTTATTTACAGTGCGTGAAAGGTACTCATCACCGTGCATATATCTCACATAACTACATCAACGGTACAAGACTTGTGTTTTAGGAACCGAATAATTTACGAAAGCATTAGAGTGAACATACTAGGCAACGACAGTGGGACAACTCTGCATGTCACAACATGAGCAAAGTCATAAAACTGGGCTGGAGGAAGTTTTGTGGGCGGAAGTAAGCCTAACTTTTGAGCGGACAGCAAGGATTGTTAATAATGGTCGTGAGTCCACCGTTGCCAGGTTAGATCACGCGTCTGAATAAATTCAAGGCCTCTGATAACGATAGCTACCTGGGCTGAAATGCACAAGCAGTCTCGTCTGCGCTCCATATCTGAAATTTTTTTGTCCATTTACCATGGGAAAAGTATGAGCACTATTATGTATGGGCCTGAGACACGAATGCTCGTGTATTCGTTGAATCGCATAGGTTTGTAATTCTAATAGCTTATACTCTATAAGCAGTAGGTAATTTTAGAGGCCTGAGCTGGCTTGCATGAGGGTTCCAAGCTGCTCTTCCGGGCTGAAGACTGGTTGTAAGGCCTATTCGTCCTCTGTATTTTACGTGTACCTTTACGTATGAACAGGAGATAAGAACTCTCGTGCAAGCCAGCCCAGGACTTTCCTATGAAATTTATAGCATATCAGAAGTCCAAAATACACTCTTGATGTCTGATTTGCGTCAACGTTCGCATGAAAAGCATTCAGCAATAACACTCAAAGCTGCAGCTGCAATGAAACCATCATATCCCCTGACATTAATATAATAGATGCTTAATGAATGCACGGATTTGCTTTGTAAGCTAGTTCACGCCAAGAGGTTAGCAGTAAGACATTAAAAATATGTTTAAAGAAAATACTCTCTCATTCTATTGCGTGAAAGAGTTTTCGTTTCTGATGTCCACGAGAGAAATAAACACTCATGCTGTCGCCTCTAATTGATTGAAAAGTGTTTTAAAAACAGCAAGTCGTCATGAAAGCTTTTTATACAAAAATAAACCTTTGCATAAAATTTCATGAAAATATTTATAAGCTGCCATTTCAGTCACCTCTGAATAAATGTATTATTGCAAAATTATAACATCACACCATAGTCACTTTTGGTGACAGTAAAAAAACAAAAAGTTCCTAGAAAATATTTTTACTAAAAGTCATTCATTTTTCCTCTTTGTTCTCTAGACAGTGTAAATACTATATTTCCGCCAGAGAAGCCACAGAGAAAAAAATAACACGGACAGCAATAAAACCCGACATGGTAAGCCTTCAACACAGACTTGTGTTTGATATCCATGTTATTTCTACTTTTGACTTAGAATTTTTGTACATCGTGAGTCCTTAGCTAAGGGTGTGCTGGCGAGGTGAACAGAACAAAGGTTGTCACGAAGATGTGCTCAAGGATGTTTTCAGGTTCAATGACTGGAGAATCACAGATTGCTATGGACACGAACTTGACTACCAAGGACTATAACCAATTCTCTGTACAATCAACTGTGCGGAACTATTATCAAACGATACGTTTCTGACCAGCAATCAGCAGCGAAACCCTCTCCCCATAAAGTGGTCAACCGTCACAACATTGGGTTGCTCGAAGAGAAAGTCAGAAACATTCATTTACCTCAGCACATCAGCAGTTGCTAACGATAACACCCTTCCTCGAACGCAATAAGTCGGCGAAGAAATTTTGCAGAGCTGCACCACGGTAAACGCATTCAGAGATGTGAAAGATGTGGTAGACGAGATCAGGAGCAGTGTTCATGGCCACAGTTAAGCCTAAACCGATCGCTATCGCCTGACAATGTGATCGGTTTAGGCTTAACCAGTGGCCATGAATACGGCTCCAGGCAACCACCTCCTGTCTCCTCGACAGGGTCTGTCCAAGTCGGTCGCACACCCGCATTTTAATCCCTACTCTCTCTCTCTCTCCCTGTCTCGCTCTCTCTGTCTCGCTTTTTCTGTATCGCTCTTTCTCTCTCACTCTCTCCCTAGAGGGATGGGGGTAGGAGTGAGTATCAGTCTCTCAATGACAGTTTTTCGTCCTCAAAGAAATTGTCAGTTCCGTAAGTTTCCTGAAGAGACAGCCACTGTCCAAAGCTGCTTGTCATCAAATGACGAATAACTGCCATCTTGGTTCTCTGGTAGGAGCTGGCTGCTTGCTTGGCCTCGGCGTAGTTCAAGGTCATCAGGTAAGGCACCCTCAGGTTCTCGCACGCATCACGAAAACACCCGAACAGCACTCGCTTGGACACGCGGGAAGCTGGGCTGTCGACAGCTGGTCTGAAATTAAATTGGAATCAATTCGTTAAGAAGTTTTCTTAGAAAACGGCATTCCCTCAGATAGCTCTTTCAACGCAGTGTTGATGTATACATAACGAATAAAGAATAAGTGAGGACCGAGCGTTAAATTATCAAATGATCACTCCAAGTTCTGCCAAGTTCCTTTCTTTCGACCCTCTCTTTGCTACGTGTTTGGGTACGGTAAGCTCCCTTGGTCGCATGCGTCTGCATACGGTTATGTTGAGCGTTTCAACTACTTCCTGTTGGAGTGATATACATATCGAAGTTAATCTTCGATATCTAGAGCATAATACTGTCGCTCGGAAGGACAGGCCGATACAGTAACATCCGCTTCAACCATTTGAAGGGACTGCATTTTCGTTCATCTTCAACTAATGTTTAACAGAAACATCAGCAAAGAAATTTAGCAGGAAGTTTCTGGAAGTGTATTAATTATTAATTGCTTGATCTGTTTCCAGTTCTCCACAGCTCTAGATCTGAGCCTGTGAGACTGTACTCGGGCGTCCATGAGAAGCATGATCACTTCCATTCGCTTGCCAGTCCTGGATAGTTATCTTCGTTCCAGTCCTCTACTTACCCAAGAAATATATTGATATTGTTGCTAGTGTAGTCAACTGACTCTGGGCCAGTGACGTAGTGTGACGGTCTGCCATCAGCCAACTCTGGGCCTTTGACACCTAGTGTTTTTCGGGAACCTAAAGCTGGATGTCCTTGATAGATTTTGCGCCATGTCTATTCAGGTTAAAGGTACTCCGACACATAACCGTTGAACAAAAGCATGTGCAATACTTATAAAACGTTAATACATGTATTTATCACAGCTAAGATTACATTTTTTACATTTACCAGCCTTCGTCGAATAACTCATCATATGGATGTTACATAACTGTCTACTGTGCTAAAATGCGTTCCCACACTCCACCAGCCGCATCTGCAGAATGAGACGTCAGCTAGAGGAAATGTCCCTGAATTCTCAGGTGCCTATCCTGCATGTGACATCAACCGCTGGATGTGAGATTCCCCCCCCCCCTCCGCAGTGCAGCAGACAAAACAAAAACGTCCTGAGCGTATCTTTTTGATGTTATGAAAAGCTTTCGCAAAAATGCGTTAACAGCAAAGCATAGTTCGTAAGACACCAATGGACAACTGTTACATGTGCTTGAAATTATGTGTTGGAGTACCTTTAAGTCCTAAATATGGAACGTTATACTCTGTGACAGCCAGTTAACGAGTGTGTCTGGAAATTGTTTTACTCACTCCATGGCACAGGCTCCCGTGACGGCATCCAGGACTTCTGCATCCGGGTCTCCCAGGGTCCAGGTGATACAGTACTGCTTTGACTTGGTGATCGCGTACACGTCAGAGCTGCATACAGGTGTACAATCCAATGTGTAGTAGTCGACACACAACTCACGCAGTAAATTTCAACTCTCCCTTCCCACCCCTAGTCTTTCGATCAGCTTGTCAGCAAAGTAACCTGTCGTCACCTTAACGGCGGTCGTGGGGAGCGAGCGCAAGGACGCACAAGCACGTACACCCTAGCACGCACATACACACACACGCACACAAATATATACACACAGGCGCGCGCGCGCACACACACACAAACATAAGCACGAACCGACGCACGCGGGAGCACATACAAACTTACAAATACACACAGGCGCGCACACCGACATACAAACCGACGGACGCGCGTGCCCACGCACGCACGACACACACACACACACACAGCGTGTAGCGCCTACCTAGGTGGGTACACGATTTCTGGGGAGCAGATGCGGTAGGGTCGCTGCAGCACCTCATGCAGACGACCGCACTTCAAGCGTCCGCTGAGGGCCCTGGGCACATGTCCTCGCTGATCGCCCGTGCTGCTGCCTGCACGCAACACCCTATCATTGTCAGTCCTTAGTAAGAGGTGGCCACGGAGTTGCTTACTATAGTATACATTGTATACTCCGTGGATGGGGCACTGGGCCGGGTTGCATGAGCTTTCATATCACTGCTCCTAACGTCAAGATGCACGTAAAATACAGGGCGAAAGGGCACAAACCAACGCTCATGCGACCCATCTCTCACTAGCATCTTAGCGAAATAGAAGTGGGCAGAGGTTTCGGTACGTACCGGAATACCAGTAAATACCCGTAGGCCTACGGTCATAAAAAGGTACGGTATACACGTACAGGTCTTCGCACAGGTATATACCCCAAGGGCCATAATCACGTTAATAATAAATAATCTGTATTAATTAAAATGCAGCTGGTTTTAGGAAACGGTGATTACAACTCTACGAGATTTTTTTCCCTTACAGAAAATACAGTTACAATTAAATCAATGATTACACACTTGTAAAAATAAAATTAGCGAGAAGGCGACAGTCTACCATGTTAACATTTGTTTTCAACGCATCCAGCCTAGACCAGAACATCGACATTTTCACTAAACACTAAATGCGGTGATTTCAAACAGTCCGAAAACTTGACAAAGTTGATTGCAGGTGAAACATTTTTATTGGGGTGCAAGCAGATACAGGCTGATATGAAATACTAACCCTTACTGCAAACATAACTGACAGTCCAGCAAGTTAGAAAAAAAGAGAAAATCTTAAATGAAATCCTATCAAAACCCAGTCACTAACACCCATGAGTAAATAGTTACGAAAATAATGTGACACTACTGAGACGTTCTAAGTCTGCTAACGGCTGAGGAAAAGGGTCAGTATCGGCAACATGTTAATATCAAAGGGGTCCGGGTTTTTTTAAAAGCTCACCGTTGGACCCGGCCAAAAGACAAGCTATATATAAGACGCGTCTGCTGCGGGTAGTTTTTAAACGAAAGAAACTCCGTTCTCGTTTCCGTGATTCTTATACCGCGGACGACTGGTATAATAGCGCACGATCAGGATTTTTAAAAATCTCTTCACTTCTTTTCTCCTACGTAAATATGTTGTTTACTTTGTTGTGTCGTTTTGAATTCTACATGCCCATCCGGGTTTAAGAAATAAACCTTGCCATGGATTGTTAACTTGTTCCCCCCCCCCCCCGCTCCTCTCTCTCTCTTTGCACGTACACAAGCACAAACACACCCGCAAACATACGCGCATGCGTGCAGCGTTAAATATGCAGTCGACGAAGTTTTTGCTTGGAAGAAACCTAGTGTTTGGCTGTACGGCCGACACACCGGTACAAAATACCGGTACGGCAGTAAAATACCGTTCTGCGTACCGGTACGCAGCTCTAAGAGTGGGCTGTTTGCTTGTCATTAAACAGTAGACTTTCGCGCAAAATTCTTTGCAGACACTGACTTTTCATTGAAATGTCAGGGGCAACCTGACTACCTTTATTTAAATTAAAAGTTAAATAATATATTGTAAAATGCTCTTAAAGAGATGAGAAAGCATTTCTTCAGTTAAAGCCACAATGTTTGAAAGAGAAACTATAGACCTACAGATCTCTCAGGATCTTACGGCCTGTGAAGAAACTTTAACTGTTAATGGGAAGCGACGTATATTGCAAGACACGGCAGCTTGCAGTTATTTCCCTTATATTGTCTTCAGATGCGAGGACGGCAGCTGAAGTGCATTATGGTGACCTCGGAGAGTTTATATCGGTAGCAGTGAGCTGGTTAGTGGTGAGCTGAGACATCACTACACTCGCAGTATAATTCTTGTAATGAAAAAAGTTGATATTCCCATATTTTCTGGGAGATACATAGCATAATTTTATTGAACAGAGCTCTTAATGAACTTTGTGTGTGTGTGGGGGGGGGGGGGGG
>SMGT01002112.1:72205-84314 GCA_004794575.1 Lanistes nyassanus | reverse complement strand
CTGTTGATATTGTTGATATTGGTATTCTTGTTTTTGTTGTTCTTATAGTAGTTTTATTACTGTTTTTTCTTGTTGTCGCCGTCGTCATTGTTGTTGTTGTTGTTGTTGATGATGCTGCTGCTGCTGCTGCTGCTGCTACAGAGGCCTAGACAAGTTCTTAATGACTAATACACTACGACTTGACTAAGTCGTATAAAAACAGTCAAATAGAAACTAGTCCATCTCATTTCCAACTAAACAATTCAATTTAAAAATTGGACGAAATATGGTTTACAGTGTCTGTAAACTGTCTGTTTTCGCTAAACGCTTCAGTAGGAGAAGTTTGTTGGGGGGGGGGGGGCAATTCTTCACAGAAATTAGACGACGTATGTAACACACGCGGTTAGATTAGTTCCCCAAGAATGCTTTCATAGTCAAGATGCGTTTATGGCCCATTACCTGTTTCCTTTTGAGTTATTCAGACTAAGGCCAGGATTAGAATAAATCTTATCTCAGTCTGTTCACAAGACACAGAGCAGCAGAACTGGAAATACTACGCATGTAACCTTCCGCGCCTCGTCACGTACCTGTCCCAAGACTGACGACTTTGAACTTGCCGCGGTTCTCCAGCAGGAAGGCAGCGACCACCTTGTCCTTGGAAAAGTTGATGAACTGAGTCTGCTCTGCCAGCTCCAGCGCACGTCGACTGGCCAGCATCACCTGCGTCGCGTGCGTCAAAGGGTCCGCGCGGCACGTGATCTGCAGTTCCATGTTCTGCAAAAACCAACAGACGGGGAGTCACGGACACAGGCCACCACATCCTGCCTCCAGCCCTGCCGACCAGGCGGCTGACAGCGGCTTTGTCGGAAGTTCTGGCGCGATAACTGATGTCACATGGCACCAAAAGATTCACCAACTGTGCACAACGTCCGTGGTGCTGTGACACTCCAGCAATGACACAACTGTGTCTGTGTTCGTGCTACCAGCAGACATTTGTAAGGGGTAGGTGGGTTGCCGTTTCTTTTTATTAATTAATGGAAAAACACGAATGTAATTTATATAAAACTTAACAGCGAGTGTAAAGTATATACAGATTAAAGAAAGAAAATGGTATTGATTTTCTTTTTAGTGAGCGCATTGGCTCTTCAATGTGTGCGCCTGTAGGCGCAGTGGATGTGGATGATTGTATTTCTTACTGTTTCTGGATCCTGCCTGAATTTTTTTAAAGCTAATGGCTTGTTCTCTTCAAGTTTCTCCTTGTCGGTACCACCTAATCTAGAACATCACCAGTCGCATCCAAACGAATCAATCCGTCCATCCTGTCAAAGCAGTCAGTCATCCAGCTCATCATCGGGCGAATAAGAGTGCAGGTGAAAAAAAGTCACCACTGAGCACTAGTCATCTCTTTTGCCACGCACGCAGGCATGCAGCAAGACTCACGATGGTGCGGTTGGCGTCCCTCAGACTCTGCATGCCTCGTTCGTACATGGTGCGCAGGGCAAGGATGGCGGCAGCTTTCTTTGCGTTTTTCTTCGAGGTGCCGCTGCCCTCTGGAAACGTTTCCTCCTCGACCACTGCCGACGTATGGAATCTGTCCAGAAATGAGAACAGCAGATTTGATGTTTTTTTAAAGTGACGCTGCTTTGCATTAGAATATCTGTATTCACCACTGCTTACCTTTTTACCGGTAAACCTGTTTACACTCGAGAACGTACCGTACATACATTATTTTTTTCGATAGTGGATTTTCTGCTCTCGCTACTTGATTGTCGACAGATATGCCGCGTTGTCAAGCCATTGTGGCGTTTTGTTCCGGCTTATTGTCCGACAGGATATTTCTATACAGGTGCTGACTAGCTGCGTAACTTGCTCACTGATTTAAAAAAAACTTTGCCCATGAAAACATGACTGTTGACAAGGTTGTAACAAGGATTAACTTTGTGGGAGATACATTAAGGCAAGATTTGTTGTTACAGATACAGATACTAAATAAAATGAGAGTTGGGTCGGACATTTTCTTGTCTCATCGACAGATGCAGAAAAGCTTCCCCTTTAGAGCGGACAGGCGTGTATGCGCGCGCGCTCGCACACACACACACACACTCTCTGTCTTACACACCAACACGCTTATAGCACAACGTACACGCACACCAGGACGCATATACCAGGGCCCGTATGCATGTAAACGGTATTAAATTTATACCCGAATAGCAGATTTTTTTCTGTCTCTGAAAACGATGTTTCGGCGAACTTGGAATAAGCTTTTCGCTGCTGGGACGAAAGAATAACTTATTACCGAATAATGAGGGGAAAATAGGTTATTCGGTCTTCGTGCATGGGAATTCAAGGAACTTATTCTAGAATATCGGCCATGACAGGAATAAGTCAGCTATTCCGTTGTCTTGCATACGGGGCCAGACAAAGCGTGACTACAATGGCTGCTGGCGATGCCGAGTCCACTGACCTTGACGCGTGGTGCGGCCCAGACCGACCGATGTCTGTGAACCCAACTTTGACCTCTCGAGTCTGCCCGTACTCCATGAGGACGCTGACCGGGTCTCTGCGTACGAACATCAGCACGCGATCCGGAAGTCCCTTCAGGCCTTCGAGTTCTGCCAAAGATCAAAGACGACTTCGTGTCGACAGGAAGCAACGTCGTGCTTACAAAGATAATACAAATGCTAGTTTACGATGACGAAAGCCCATTTTGACGAAAGACGAAAGTTGATTAGGATAGTAAACAAAGTCTTCATTGTGTGACTGTTACAAGAGTGCGCCGTATTGTGGTAGTGGGGGTCTAAATATGATGACAAGATACAGAAAGACAGAGAGAGTGAGAGAGTGCCTAAGCCTAAACAAACAGGGAACATGGTGTATGGGCGGGAAAAGAGGGGGGGAGAGAGAAATGAGAACAGAACATGTACACAGACGCAACCAATTGAGAACTAAAATAGATGCCTTCAAGGATGATGATGATGATGATGATGATGATGATGATGATGATGATGATGATGATGATGATGATGATGATGCCGGCGACTACAACGATGATGACGACGTGCTGCAGTCGCGGCGAAGATCTGTCTTCGTGATATAGAGACAACGTTTCACAGAATAAGATTTAATTACAATGTCGATGTAATAAAGAGGAAAATGGTTCAAGCAACTAATAAGCAACTAAATTTCTGTTACATTCCACGGAATTTCTAGTCTTGTATTTAACAAAAAGAGCACGCGAATCGCAAGCGCTACCTCACGATCGACAGAAGTAGACTGGAACAAGACAGAGACAGAAAGGCATTATTTGAAAACAAAATATGAATGTAAATTAAGACCCGCTTTTTCCTTTTTTAGTCGATTGAGAATTTAACTTGCCATTAAAGTCACGAAAGAACACAACGAACTGCGGTGTTATCTTGCATCAGATTGATGCACTTACGACAAGACCAACCTGCCCTCATATATTTAACCATAGCGTTAGTTCAAATAATGTTCGCGGGCACTCCTGATTAGAAAGAAGATGAAGCACTGCGACCACTGCACTAGCGGCAGTGACTACATTACCTAGTTCGTCGTTATTGTTGTCATCGACCTCGTCTTTCAGCTGTCGCCTGAATACCCGACGTCTCCTGATGATAGGCCTCTTGGCGTTGCACACTACCACGTAGGATATGATCTCAGATTTTCCCATGTTGGTTCCGCTCTTTATCGGCTTCAGGGAAGTAAAATCCATACCGTGCCAACTGCGGCTAACCCTCGAACGCAAGTTTCTTTATCACGAACGAAACATTAAGAAATTGCGATGTTTCTCTGGCAACACATGCCTAACGTAGCAATGCAAGAGAAGCTGATGTGCTTTCTTCAGGCCTGTTATCCGATATCCACGTCAAGATAAGACGTCGCAATCAGCAAAGATTTTTTTTCACGTACATGAGGAAAATGCCGTTCTTAATTTCATCGCAGCAGCTCCGTTTGTCAGAATCAGTTCTGAAGTCAACACCATCACCCCTCGTGCATGGCGTAATTTAAAGAAGGCAGCACTGCCTTTTGTGCAAGCCTAACGTACAGTTTTGTAGAAAGCTACATTTTTTTAAAGCTGCCCCTACCTCCTAAACGTCAACGCAAATTATAATCTGTTCCACGAGAACTTGTGAGCTTCGGTTTCTCCAACTCAGGCCACAGACAGGAGCGTAAACCATTTGCTGCGAGTGGCCGAGCAGAAGACTCGGAATGACTGAGGCGTTGCGTTTTGACTAACGCTTCTTGTCCACCCCGCTTTCTCTCTGTCACTCCGTCGCGCTAAATGGAAAGTATATGCGCCTCAGCCACTGCGACAGGTACCGAACACCGCGAAACGGGAGGGTGGGGGGGGTTGGTAGGGGGTGCCCTGGGAGTTCAGAGAGAAGCGCCGTAAACACCAGGACATCCGTTAAACGTCTCAATAGCTCAGAGTTACCGTGACGGGTCTGGGCATGCTGTCAGATGCCGATCCACAAAATTGACTCTTCCCACCCTCCCAGCCCACCCATAGGGCCTACTGCCTTGTCCGCAGAGAACAAAACAGGTGAACAAGATCAATCCTCCCTTTCGCTAAGTTTCGAAAATAAATCACGACAATAAAGCTCTTCTGTACTGCCTTCTTGCCACACCCCATCTGTTTTTCCCCGGTCCTCTTTCCCTCTCCGCCAGAAACCCCACCCACTCTCAAAGACACTCCGTAGATATCCTTACAGGCATAGATGTACATATACCGACATCTGTGTTATAGGCTCACTCTGGGCTGAGCACTCGCTTAATATGAACTTATATCTCTTTACACGTTGTTGTCATTCCCCCTCCTCCATTTTCCATCAGTCTCCCTTTAAGAAGCCCACAAGCTTTTCTCTCATGTATCCTTGTCTGTTGAACCACAGCACGGTTGCATTTCGACATTCTTTGCTGTGCCAAGACTTTGGGGGCCATGATAAGACGGCTTTGTGTGTCTTGGGGAGAGAAGCTTGCAGGATATATCAACCCGGGGTCATTTGCCTTCTTCATCCCTTTTGTTATTTAATATGACTGAAAGGGTCACCAACAGCTTTTCCGAACAACGCACTCTCGAAAATAAAAGTTCTTGAAATGTACCATCATAGCAGACACGTTCTACAGCTTTTAAGAAAGTTTTATTATTTGTGGCACCAGTTCAGTGTTCTTCCGCAGACTGGTCAGGTGACTTGGAAAAATGAAATATGTCTGAACAAAATCTGAAGACCAGTCGTCCAGTTCACATGCACCATATGGCAACTATGGTATTTTCTTGGTTATCCCACACCAGTCCGCACAGAGTGCCTTGTCCGGAAAATCTGGTTTTAATGACCTCTTCAGGTGTGCGTTTGGCGCAAGGTGCAGATTTGTATACTTTCACACTGCACCAGAAGACGGAAACCTAAAACCAGCTGGGCTGGAGCATATTTCCTCACAGTCGAATACAAACGTACCACACGAAGCGTGCAGTCACAATATGTCCCACTTCTCAGCCTTTTGTCTGATGTAGTTAACCAGGGTATTAACTTATTTTACCACTCCTTGGATCGTTTTATAGATCGTTTTATTTATATTTCTTTCTCCTCTCCCTTTCTCTCCCCCCTCCCCTGTCATCTCTTTGTAATCTCCTCCCTTTCCAGTTCTCGTCAGCTCTCTCCGTTTATGACCAGCTCGACTGGCCTAAGCATGCTTTCGTTCGCTTGAGCTCATTGTCCCTGGATGTTGACGGACAAGCCTTGTCAACCACGCGATGAAACGTTTCATGCACCGGTAGTTTGCAGCTAAAGAGACTAAATAAATAAAGCTCGTGCTGCCTGTTCATCCGGTGATATGATCATGCAAAGCTGTAACCAAACAGTTCTGACTGTTGCTGGATCGGCACCACCCGTTCGTAGTTGTTAATGTCTGCAGGATTTGCAGTTTAAAAAAAAAGTCTGGTTTGACAGTGCGACTGACTCGAATGGAAACCGGCATTTAAAAAATAGTTCAGCAGACTGCAGATAAAAATATGATCCAGTTCTGAAGTTCTATAATGTCACTTTGTCAGAACTGGATCGAAACTTTTCAGCAGACATATATTCTCGTAACATTCTACCTGATAATATGTTGTAGGCTACGCGCACAAAGAAACAAAGAAAGAAACAAACACAACATTTATCATGCAAAAAGCTAATGAATTGTGACAGTTTACTCAGAAGTATTGTTCATTCCAATATAAGCATGTTATTATTTTTTATTATTTATTTTTTATGCTGCTGCTGTTCCAACGTACACATTCATTGTCCGTAACTGTGACGCCGTTTCTACTTTTGTTACCTCGGAACATAATGAATTACTAGCTTGCGGGACAGATACCGCTGTGCCTTTTGGCCTTCGCTATGTGCCGCTTGCCCTAAGTGCACTGCTACACAGCTCTGCATGGAACTGACCACAAAACTTTGTTTGCTTCCACTTTTGGTCAAAGAAATCTTTGAAACCCCAGTAGCAGAGGAATGAATGAAAGCTCAGAAGAGCTTCACAAACAGAGGTGGTAAAAACAGACCATTAGAGTCTCTGCTCGGTTCAGTTGTATGCAATGGCGAGGAATGCCTGTGTTGTCAACCACTTCCGGAACCTGTCCACAAGGTTGTTGGCAAGTAAGTTCAAGTCTTGAAATTGCCGGAAGGATATGCAGACTGACACTGACTACCCCTCCCCCAT
Organism: Lanistes nyassanus; assembly: GCA_004794575.1. Taxonomy (NCBI): domain Eukaryota; kingdom Metazoa; phylum Mollusca; class Gastropoda; order Architaenioglossa; family Ampullariidae; genus Lanistes; species Lanistes nyassanus. The sequence goes on along the minus strand of SMGT01002112.1, from coordinate 77,612 downwards.
CTACAGCTAAACCCCCACCTCACCATAATATGTAACAGCAATGTCAACAACGACAGATATTATTCACAAATGTTTGCCGATTCTTAGCAACATCCTCCAGCATCGCCCCTCTCCCTTTCTCGTTGTTCTCCATCTCCTCGTCTAATGGCTATGCCACACAGATGTGACTAGTTTCGAAGAAAATACCCTTTTCGATTGAAAATACTGTTATTGTGATTGATAAGCTCATGAGGATGCATGGGATGTTAGACACAAACCTTATGAAATCAGCAAGTGAAGAACGCGCCGTGGACTTCATAATAAAATGCTTGCATTCCGACCTCTGACCTAAGCAGCTTCGAGGAAAGGGAACAACCCGTGAATCTTGCTAGCTGAAGGGAGAAAACTTGTGGACTGTTTTGCTGTGTTCCCGGGCTGCCTGCTTCGATCGTATGGCACAGCACTGCAGCGAAGGTTTCCCACGGCAAGAATTCGCAGAATAATGATTAATGTGTAGTGGAGCAGGTTCCCTCCATAAGTTTTCCTCTCTCCTCTCTCTCTCTTCCCAACAAAGGCAGGTTTTCGTCTTGTACATAGGTTTATTTGGGGCCGCTACCTGACGGCTAGGGTCGCTCTGAGAGCCTGCCCGTTCCGATCTGCTCGCTCGTGCTCTGCCTACATGGTTCGTCTCCCCATTGCACTCTGCCCTTCATCTCCCTTTTGTGGTGGTGGTTGGTGGTTATTTTGAAGGACAGTGCTTCCACCTTGCGGTGATTTCACACTATGGGGGATGGGGTCCTATTAGTAAACTATGCACTGAAAGAACCACCAGACTGATGGCTGCAGTAAGATGGCCAGTGCGAGCAGGCAGTTTAATGTGCGGGGAAATGGCCGAATGGAGTTTGCACATTGTTTAACTCCAGGAAATAATCCTTGGCCACACGAGGATTCGAACCAGCAACCTCCATCTGCTAGTCCGCAGCTCTCCCAACTGAGCTAACCAGGCCCCCCCTATCCCTTTTGTCCGGTCCGTACCCCACTTTTATCGGGTGGGGCGCGAACCACAACGGGGCCACTGTCCGGGCCGGCAGCAGCAAGCCGGCGTACATCCAGCGGATGTCGAAATTTGTGTTTCTTACACGCACAAGACTTAAGATTAAAAATACAAAGAATATATGTACACGAACATGAAAATATACGATAAATAGAGTGCGCTCTGCTCTTCCTGTTAGTGTAAGGAAAGTTAAGTAGAGTGAGAAGGAAATAAAGATAATTACGTTAAAAGGCAGTTAAACTAGCTAATGTGAATAGAAAAAGATAAGAAATATGCCTACAGACTAACCTAATCTATTAAGACGTTGGGTGAGTTTAGTATCAACTGAAAGAGTATATCAAGTAGAATCCGAAGATGTTAGTTGCTAGTATCTGCAACTATCCTAGAAGGATATAGAAACATTTAAAGAGAGTGAGCCTAGCACAGCACGCGGTAAAAAGACACAGTGCCTCACAGCCACGGTTCGCTGGGCACCACTCGACCTGGGTACCCCCCGGCGACGCTGTGGCTGTGAGCGTGATGGCCAAAACCGTCTCCGGTGATGGCTGCCCCTATCACAAATGAAACAGCGATTTGTGTTTCTCGTGTGACACAGCCTTAACGCCTGACTCAAAGAAGAACCTACTATATTATTAGCAGCAAAAGCAGCAGCAGCTGCCTTACAACTACAGTGTATTACCTATACATATACAACTACAGTGTATTACCTATACATATACATATACAACTACAGTGTATTACCTATACATATACATATACAACTACAGTGTATTACCTATACATATACAACTACAGTGTATTACATATACAACTACAGTGTATTACATATACATATACAACTACAGTGTATTATACATATGCATATACATATACGGTGTATTACCTATAAATGTACATATACGGTGTATTACCTATACATATACATATACAGTGTATTACCTATACATATACACATACGGTGTATTAGCTATACACATACGGTGTATTACCTATACATATACATACACATATAAAGTGTATTACATATACATATACAGTGTATTACCTATACATATACACATACGGTGTATTAGCTATGCACATACGGTGTATTACCTATACATATACATACACATAAACGGTGTATTACATATACATATACAGTGTATTACCTATACTTCTATTACTACTGCTGCTGCTAGTAATGCCAGTTTACATTAGTTATTGTATTGTCGTTATTGTTGTCATTGTAATTCTATATAACCGCAAACATGGAAAAGTAGAAGAGCCGAAAATAGGTTAGAAGGTTTCAGTTGCTTGGGCATAAACACGAAGAAAAAAACTACACCAGACGAGAGTAAGAAAAAAAAGACTAAAAGTAAAAAGTAGTTTTGAAGACTCTTATCTTTCAAAATCTGACCGGTTGAGGGCGTTAACAAATGTAAAGATATACTGGCGATACCCTGAGTTTCACCAAGTGCTGGAAACGCGGGGCTGTTATCACGGATGTACTGCTCCAACTCCCAGCACCCAGCACCCACCACCCACCCCACCCTACGTACATAATTACAGCATACCACCGTTAAAGACGGAGGCCGTTAAATGTGCAGCCGGAACTGTTTAGATTCACGTGTACACAGCTTTCCCTTTGCGGCGTTTGCAGAAGGGATATATACTAATTGGGTGATAGAAGTGGGGGAAGGTCAGGGTCACAAATGTCCCGCTTGTGTGGTGGCAAGTCCGTGCTAGCTCCTGCTCCACCTAGCGGTCAGGTGACTGGCGCCGAAACGGCTCTCATTTTAACTCATCGTGTGCCTGTCGATCTGTGTGCTTTTGGTCTGACACTAGTTCGGGTGACATTTAAGCCGCGGTCAGCAAATCTTGCACGTCACTCAATGGACAGCACTCAAGACCGCTTCAATTACAGTCTCTCTGAAAATGGATCGGACGGCAGACAACTGGGCAACACGTAACACGAACAGACGTCATACGTCAACGACAAGGTGTTGGAGGTGGAAGAAATCTAAATATCTCCGCCAGTCTACATCAAAAAGCTCTGCAGGGAACTTCCCCCCTCACACCCATCCCAAGTCAGAAAAACCAATATGTAAAAAAGTCTGTAATCACGGTCATAGTTTTCCTTTTTTTAAAATGACTGTTAGAAAGAGGGGGAAAGGATCCAAGGGAGGGAAAGACAGAAATCCCGCACAGCCGCTTTCTACCAAAATAAAAGGAATCGGTTAGCGAAGGGCTGCAGGGTCGACGCGAGCCTATCACCAAGACGAGGAGGGTTCGTACCTCCAGCATGCATATTCTCTCTCTATATACATATATATCTGAATGTGTCAACTTTTTTTTACACAGTTTGAAATCTGAGGTTCTAAGTACTCCTTCCGCCAGCAACCTTCATCACACCTCCTCGTACCCCCACCCCGAACGATCTTTCGTGCTGGGTCGGGCTTTCCCTAAGACGAAGACAGAGGCAGAATCTATGGCTCTAGACAAGCAAGCCACCGTACGCCTACGGTAATGTCACACTGCACTTCACAAGATGTGCTTATAAACAAGCGTGCAAAAATAAATAAATAAGCATAAAGGAATAAAATTCTGCAAATTTCAACAGTATTTGTGTTTTATTTTATTGGTAGGCTTTAATATATATATTAAAGCCTACCAATAAAATAAAACAAAAATACTGTTGAAATTTGCAGTATATATATATAAACTGAAAAAAAACAGCTTAAGACAAATCTTGCACCCCACCCATGCAGCGGACAGCACTCAAGACCGCTTCAATTACGGCTTTTCAGCTAAGATGAAGACACTCGTAGAGATTAGATGTTGGTGCTTATCGACAACTTCTGTGACGTTATCAGACCCTGAGTGTCATTGTACTAAAATCTGCTTTGCACGCAAAGCAACAAAATTATGCACGCTTTTCAAAGTTTGTCAGGTATGTAGGTTAGGTACGCGTGGATGCAAGATTGTGTTTGTATGTAACACCAGCATAAAAATCTGACATTTAAAAAAGAAACACTTTCTGTGTTTGGCTGACACTCTCCCTGTACTTCCACGACTGTGTACTTTTAAAACGTGTGGGAAACCTAATGAACCACAGAATATGAATATAAGTGTCTCAATACGTTATCTGCTTGCCGACAGCCATCTGTCAATAGGATTATCTCGATCTCGCGGCCATGGCCTGAAAACTAAACGTCAGCGAGCAAAACTATACAAGCAAAAGGGAACGTGGGAAAGCGATGTTTTATGCAGTTTGCATCAAAAAGTAAATTCTCCTCAAATCTAAGAAGGCTCCTCCTGCTGTTTCAGAAAAACACAAAGAAAGGTATATTGGAAAGGAAAAAGAGTGGGTTTCTAACCACTTTCAAGAACGTTGTACAACAGGTAAACATGTACAGACGTGGATAATATGTTCGTAGCTGGGAGACTGGACAGGTAGATGTTCAGTTCAAAATATGAAAGCACCACACATTGGGAGCATTTTGTCTTTGTCTTTAAAATAATCCAACTAATGAACATTAGAATAACAACCAAAACAGGTTGTGCAGAGTCAGAATATTTAGTCTGCAACTAACCTACTGTCTGATATAAGTATATAAGTCAGTACTACAGCATGTAATTATAGTACTGTCAGTATGTTATGTTAGTGTTACTTAATACCTACTGTCTATCGTGACGGTCTCACCCAACACGTAGGTAAAAATAAACAACCCGATAAAATATAACCTGTGGAGTTTGTTCAAATAGTGTTCTCTAGCATACTGTAGCCAGTCGACACTCTACTATGTTCCCTCATATATATCCTTTTTATGTCGGTCGCAATTTGAACAGCTACGGGAAGATTAGACTATCTCGTCACGTGTCGCTCTCTGCTGTCGCTGCTCTTTGACCCTGTTTCAGGCGGCGACACTCGAGATAAATGGACGGTACCGACTTTCGCGGGTATGGCTTTCGAGTAACGAAATTTTCAGCAGTCTTTCCTCTCACCTTCTGTTCCGTCCCCCTTCCACCTTCCCCCTTCCACCTTTTGGGTGACCTATCGAACCTGTTGTCCTTGCACGACGACCTAACAACGATCAGAATACCAAGCGATCTGCCCGCTGACGAGAAGGAGAGTTGTGCAGGTACCATCTCTTCAACTGCTACCTTCGTGTCCTTTCCTGATATGTCACAGTCAGCAGAAGAGATTTTATCAAGTACCCTGATTTATCGCTCCTAGTTGATGTAGTATCTGTTCTCAAGGCAACGTTGCGCCCAACAGAATACATATAACCAACAACCCTGTCTGAGAGTCCCAGTCATTACTTGATGTGGGTACTTCCCGTGGGTATTGTATACAACCTGCCTGAATGGGGGTGTGGGTATTGTATACAA
>SMGT01002112.1:50059-72023 GCA_004794575.1 Lanistes nyassanus | reverse complement strand
GTATTGTATACAATCTGCCTGAATGGGGTTGTGGGTATTGTATACAACCTGCCTGAATGGGGGTGTGGGTATTGTATACAATCTGCCTGAATGGGGTTGTGGGTATTGTATACAGCCTGCCTGAATGGGGTTGTGGGTATTGTATACAATCTGCCCGAAAATGTTTGAGCAAAGAGAACACTGATGTGAACACTGATGCCATAGTTAAGAAAGACCAGCAACGACTCTGTCTATTGCGGAAACTCAGATCCTTTTCTGCTGACAGCACAATTCTTAGTCTGTTTTAGAAATCTTTTGTTAAACGTATTTTGACTTTTTCTTTTATTTGCTGGTTTGGCAACCTGTCCATTTGTTATAGGAATAGTCTGATTGGGATGGTGAGCACGTGCTCCAAGATCACGGGCACGACACAGAGGGATCTGCCTTCCCTCGGGGTGCAGCAGCTTGCTCGCGAAGCCTGACTGCGAAAACGTACATTTCCGGTCAGTGTCAACGTAATATCCAACGCATCCATTTCAGCCAGATTTCCTTTTTTTTCCCTTTCTTCTTCTTCTTTCCTCCCTCCACCACTCTCTTTTCTCTCTCTCTCTCTCTCCCTTTTTGTGCATACGTGCATTAGTGGATGCGTGTGCGTGTGGGTGTGATGTGCGTTTCCCAGCGAGACCGACATTTTCAGCACCTCTCTAGTTCCTGTAAAGGGGAAAGTCCATCATCTGAGCAGTTACACTCTTTAATTCTATGTACACAGTGATTGCGTGCACCAAATTAGTCAACGTTTGCTCAGTTGTACTGTGCTAAGGACTGGCAAGAAAGTTCCAACAAGCGACAGGCGGGGAATGCCAATGAGCTCACAGGGCTAAGCAAGCAGGAACAAAGGCCGATAATCAAGGATAGCGGTTCAGGCATTTGTAGCGGTGTTTGCTACGCTGCAATCACGATGACAAATACAATAGGGTTGGTTTTTTCTCTCTCTCTTTATCTCCCCCCCACCCCCCGATTCTGCGCAAAAAAATCATAACAGAAAATCAACTGGCCAGAAATAAATAAATGCGCAAAACGTAATGAGAATTTGCAAACATTCCCTGTTGAGAAGACCCGAGAACTAAATATTAATGATATATTATGTTTTAAAATTTTAAACTTTGTAAAATGCGATTATTAGATACATTTTGAAACTTGGTGCTTAACGGAGCCTTCGGAAAAGATGCGGCATGTTGTATGAGTGCAGCTGGAGAACCCGCGAGAGCTCTCATGCAGTTTTTATTGATTCGGACCACTTCAGTCCGACTTCTACAATGTAACTCGCTGAAACAATTGAAAATGGAATATCGGGACGAGCAATATCAGATGAATGGGGCTCTAAATAATGAGTATCCATGGTTGCTAGGAGACGAATGCCATAATCGGTAGAGTCAATTCTTTTTTTGGATAGCACTCATTGTCGTTATTCTGTCTTTATTGTTATTATTATTTTCCGTGGCCGTGCATACTTCCGGTTGTGCATCCCACTCTCACGCGCCTGCGCATGGCGTTTCTTGTTGGTCACGATGCCCGAGCCTGGCTCCGCGCGATGAGCGAGCGCTTCTGAAGCGCCACAGCCTCAATCCTTCTCTGTGGTTCCTTTCTCGTCCACGTATTTTCGCTCTGAATTTCTAGTGCGCTACCCTGTTGTGGACAGGACCGTGTTGTGCACCAGTTTTTCTTGCGCTGTTCGGCATTTCTCAAAATCACAGAATAATTTCAGAGTTGTTTGGAGATTCAGCTTTCTGGACAGTTCCATCTTCTGCTATTTTCCAGGGATCTTCTGCTATTTTCCAGGGATCGTCTGCTATTTTCCAGAAAAATCTACTGAACTATTTCCAGGCATCTCTACTGCACCATAAACATTTCTAACATTTACCAGAGCATGTCAGAACTGCGAAATTGTCACACTTTCTAGAAATGTCTATCGTGTTCTTGAAACTTCTTCCCAATTATAAAAAGTTCTCATAAAAAATGGGCAATTTTGATTAATCGACGACAGTGTCTAAGAACAGATGACCACTGTGGCTCAGTACAACCCTCGCATAAGGCCTTCTCGACACTCTTTCACAGCATTCTTGAGAGGCCAGTAAAATTTTTGCTGCACAATAGCCATTTTTTAGTTAGCAGAATATTTCGGAACTCTTTGATATTCAAACTTTCCAGAAAGTTCTCTAGTGCTATTTGCCCTGTTCCATACAGTTCTACCACACAATGCAACATAACCCTGTCTGAAATGTTTGCCATGTTTTAAATACCTGTTCGACAACCTCCTGGTGTTTCATCAATTACAATATTACACACGCACACACACACCTTCTTCAACCTCTTTTACCTGCAAAGTAGCCCACCCCACCTACAAAGTGTTCATGAACGACACCACATAAACAATTTTTGTAGACGCACATGTGTGCACGTGCGTGCGTATACCTATGTGTATATTACTTTTTGCTCAACTTTGCGTGTACGTACATGCAAACTCACGAGTATACTTGTGATAGCGTAAGTACAGCATTTTCGGATTTCTGAATCTACACGCTTCGACTCTGTTGATATTGTCTGCGGCGTTTCCAGGTTGAACTGGCGAAACGCAAGACGTTCTTCATGTTTGGCGCACTCCCCAGGTATAGTCGATCAATTCCACATAAGGTCACAAAGGCGTTCAGTCTGTTCCCTTTCTGTCATAAACCTTACTGTTACTACGCCATTGGTGTGGTTCGCTTCTGACATGGCCGCAATAAAAAGACACCCATACCAGTGCCGCCAACCCCGACCCTTCTTTACGAGAGGACATATCACTCTGTTTGCTGTTGACACGGGCCTCTTTCAAGCAGGTGGTGTCACGACTTCAAACAGAAAAACAGGGGGTGGCGGGGCTGAGGGAAAGGCATAAACACTCAACAAAAGGGCCCCTTCATTCGTTTTCCTTCAGTTCTTGTCAAATATTGTTGATACGAACTCGCCTGTTAAGTTCGAACATTCCACGTTTGTCGTGTAATACTGACCCGTGATGCCTACAGGCGAGCAGTCCTATTTCACGCTGGAGGTGTAGGTTAATTAACACAAATTTTGTAATTAAAATTCATAAATCAGCCAGCATTTTCGTCAGCTTTTCACACCTATCGTGTTTCTCATTTTCTTCTTCTTGCTTTTTTATGCTTCTCTTCCAGTGGTTTTGGAAATAAGAGTTTCTTTCTTCGACATTTTTCAAACATATGAGACTCGTCGTAATTCAAATTACACTTCATCCAGCCAAGAAATGTCCAACAACCACTACTAAAACTCTCCCCACACATCATGCATTACTGGGATCTCTGTTCGATCGTAAATGATGATGATGATGATGATGATGATGATGATGATGATGATGATGATGATGATGACGACGACGACGACGACGACGACGACGACGATGATGATGATGATAAATGTCGTATTGGTGACGCCAAGTTAGGACATGGATACTCTGCAGTAGAATCTGCTCTCAGTTGTTTTTTTGTCCTCCATTATCTGTACCCATGAGAACATACAGCATCTCCCACAGTGACGTCAGGGTTGTTCAATTTATTTTTCCCTAGGTATGTCAATGCTTGAAGCCTGCTGTATCTCGTTAGCGGTGTGGAACTAAACACAGTCATTAAATACAGAGAGGGGTTGATCTTTGATCCACTCGCATTCAGATTTCCTGTGGCAATATCAAGGGCGGCCCTAACACCGCGGCAAAGCGCGCTTGCCACCTATAGAGAGTATTGGGTTCAGATCCCTTGTCTGCCACACGTACTTTATCTTTTCTCCCTCGCATAATACATTTCAACCTGCCCTGTCCGCGTCTACTCTAGGGTAGGTTGCCTGTACCAGCGTCTGTGTGTGTTTGTGTGTGTTTGTTTGTGTGTTTCAATGTGTGTGAGCGTGCAGGCTATTGTGCGCACCTTGAATTATTTTGCAAGATTTGACACATTATTATTATTATTATTATTATTATTATTATTTAGTACCTGCTTAGAGCACTGGGCGTCACCACCTGCAAGAGACATTCTCCACCTGCTGCTGAAAGTGTGCGTGCTATCTTGCCGAGGACAGGCCAGAAGTATACTGTACTTTGATTCAACAGCGATTCGAGTGTTGTTACAGTTCTCATATCACTGACGGCCACATGTCACTAAGTACAGGAAACACATGGTGCTCAACTTTTACATTTTCTTCAGACTGCTAGCTTAGGCTCCTCACCCTACCATTCGGTGAAGCAACAGGCGCAAAAAAAAGGTAAAACAAAAATAACCCCTCTAGAGTCAAAGGTCAGTGGAAGAAAGACTACGAGTATACAGTGAACATTGTTAACGAGCTAAACAACAGCCTCAGAACATGAAGAGAAACTCACTGCCATTAAGGACTTCTCCGAAACGTCAAACTGATGTCTTGGTAAAAATGAGGGCATAGAGGTATACATTTATATGACCACGGTGCTGTTAAAAGAAAAAAAAAAGTTGTGAGTGAAGCTGGGGCAATGCAATCGTTCTGCTATTCTAAGACTATTCCCTTAATGTGTAGCTGCATCTGTTGCTTTATATTTTTAAAAAAAAACAACATATGTGTGATTATCAAGAACATTGTGTCGCTATGATGTCTTGTGACCGGGTGGGCTGGAATCCCAGACAGCCACCCGACATCACCAGTGTGTTAGATCAACCAGAATCGGTCCAGGATGAACACAAGCACGTACCTCAGGCTTGTATTTGAAAAGAAATTCAAGGTGGCCCTGCTGCGAGAAGCAGCTATAGCTGACATAAACATCCGTCAGTCCTCAAAGTTGTGCAGATATACATAGCGTGACAGTAAAGAAGAAATTTTTTATTTGAATAGTATCGTCCTGGTTGTTAAACATCCAAAGCATTTGCATTTCTACATGGTCGTTTGGTTGATGCCATACACGCTATACTGCCCCTGGTCAATTTACGTCATACTTCCGGGATGTTTCGTCTGCTTCAGATACGTGCCCATAAACATGTTGGCCTATTATGTGACTAAGCTGGGGATTGCTAAAAATTATTTTATTCGCCACAGGAGCCATCAGTAGCGCCTAAAGAAGGAAAGAGTAAAAAATACCTCACACATACACACACCAAACATTTGTAGGTCCACTTGCTTTTCCACAATGCTTTTCGTTTAAAGATCCCTTTCATATGGTACCAAAATAATAGTGTTCTTTTTACGAGCCTTCATAAACAATAAATCAGAAAATCGTTCACCTGGAAGAGGCATATGTCAGTAAATATAACGTGCAATGCAAACACGTTGCTATTTATGTTTACTGCAAACATAGTCATTCTGTATGAGAGAGAGAGTGTGTGTGTGTGCGTAGGCACGGGCAATGAACTTCTTACTGTCGCGTTCACGCACATGATTTGCCTAAGGCGAACCCAAACAATGATGAAGTACTAGTCTAGCTTCATCAATGTTAATATGATGCCGCTTCTTCAAAATTATGTCAGATATTCTACCAGTGATGGCACATAATTATTCTACCGATGAACTCATAAAATTGTGTCGAATATTCTACAGTCAAAGCACAAAATTGTGTTAAATATAATTCTACCTGTGAAAAAAACAAAACCGCGTCGCATATTTTTTCAGTGAGGGCACGCAGCTGAGTCAAATATTCTTCTGGGTGAAGGCAAAACAGCTGCAGTGTTGAAGTGTTGCTACAGTCTCGCCGAGAAGTCGATGACATTTGTGGAAGTCTTTAAGTCCTGCAGACGGTTGGGCCACGCGTTTCTCTGACCCTGTTTACATCTGACTTGAGCAAATAGCAAGTCTGGCGTACGTGACCGTACAACAAAACCACACCCGCGCCGCATCTACCAACAACCGAACCAGCCGTCTTCTGCATTCTTTTTGCCGACGAAAACAAAAAATTAAAAATGAAAACTTATAAGAAGATAATATTGATCAAAATGTTTGAATGTAGACTTACTTCATGCCACAAAACACGTCGTTAGTTTTGGTGTACTGGTATCGCAGTTCATTTCACGGAAAAAAACTAACTTGCAAATTAGTTCATGCAATAAGTAAACAAATACTAAACACTTTTATAGAGCTGTTGTTTTGAAAGTTACAGTGTAATTTGGATTTATCTCCACCTGTATTATGTATGCTTGAACCCTTAGTCGCAATGGTTTTTCCTTCTGATAACACTTTGAAGAAGGGAAAAATTAAGTGCATGAACTTCTGTTGGAATGTCAAACATGAACGATGAATAAAAAGGTCAGCCTGGGTCAACGATCACTATAACTTAAATAAAGGCTCTTTCTTTCTTTTGTCTAAGAATTGAATTAAGAGATCAGTGAGGGAAAGCTGAAATGGAATACGTCTAAATAGAAGAACTTCGGTTCCAGTCAGCTTGTTAACACAGTGGTCTCTATAGGTATAGTCGCTAACATCTCTATAAACTAAGAAACAAAAGTTATTCTACAGACAACGATCCCTTTTGCTGGCTACTCGCTTCATCTGCTCGTTCTATCTCAGCCAAAGCTTTCATGATAACTCCAAATACAACAGATCAAAAGAACGCGAATAGAAGCTGTTGACTCATGCTCTTAAAAGCCCACATAAAACGATTACTCTAAATGGAGATCTCATCAAACTGGTGTCCCTGGCTGTTGAAGACGGACCGCTGAATTAAAAGCGTTTTTCACTTATCAAAGCGAGCTATTTTAGCAAGGTCCTTTTGTCTGCAGTCTTGTCGATACAGGTTATTTCTGACAACCTGTGTAAATATAGGACGTGAACCTGCCAGGTACACCTCGGAACAATGGCCGACACTGTTGATTCTGTCAACGAGGTCCGACAGCCGTGGGAGCTCTCTAAGCTTCAAAATGAGTCAAGGACGACGTGCTATTGTTCTTGGGTCAAGTTCGATGCCTTGTGGTGAGAGGATACCGAATCAAGATTTACAATACCTGCTGTTAACGTTAAAAAGTCACTTCCAGCCAGACAGGTGCAAATCAAAGCAATACCTATAGTTCCGTTGAGCCAACGTTAACACTTGTCACCTTCTCATGTAAAAATGTTAAAAATATGTTATTTGTTCGAAATAACAGTATGTGTAAATAGCGTACTCAATTTAATTTAGTTGTTTCATTAGCATATATTGTTCGAAGTCTTCATGGAGGTAGACAACAACAACAACAACAAAAGAAAACGAAAAAGAAAAAGAAACGACGCACGGAATATACGATGATGATAACGCTGATGAAGAGAGTTTTGTATAAATAATTGCGTGACCATACACAATACATACAGTAGTAGCAAAGGAAACTTACGCGGCTTGAAATGAGGAAAATAAAACAGAACAATAGAAAAAAACCAGGACGAATGTGTTCAATAAGACGAAATAGTACCAGACAGGTCAAAATAGACAAAAAGAAATGGAGATGCAAGAGACTAGGCTAGAAAGGAATGAAAGTACGATGGTTGAAAAAAAAAGCCAGCTGATGGCTCATGAAGTCAAAGCAACGTATCGCCCGTTGCTTCATGCTAGTGTAGCGTTGCACCCTTACCTCACGAAAGGCAATAAAGGTTCTTAAACAGCCGCCAGGTGCCGTTTAGCCCGCTTTCAGTATTTGCCTTTGGCTGCCATTAATCGGAGTCACAGCGTACTACACTTCATGACGAATGTGTGCGTGGACAGCGAAGAGTTTGTTCTGTTTTTAGGACTGCTTCGATCTAATTTACATAAACGTGTACTGTACTTGATATATAGCGGGGGGAATTGTCGCAGAAGTCTCTCTCTGTGTTCCTGCTTGCGAATAGCTTACTGTAACAAAGTTTATTGTTAAACAGGTCGCACCTGTATGTGCCTGTGTACTTCCATGTGCGCGTGTGAGATGCCCCCTGAGGGATCATTCTAAGGTGCTGACAACCTGTACCGTATTTAACCTATCTATAACCCCACAGAAAAAGGGCCGCTAAGGAAAACAAGCATCTCTTGTTTTCTATCTCTCCCTCTTCCTCCAAATCCCCTCTCAGCTTCGCATGAGATCGTGACCCAGCCTTGAAAAGATATGCCTGTCTGCGTTGCTGTGCAGTACGCAGAACGAAATGGGCGGCACGCAAAACGTAATAGACGGAATTAAATACAGTACACGCATGTATGTGTATATCCACATGTACACTGCAGTGCGAAAGGAAAGGAGTTCGTAGCTGCTTGAGTGGCTGTCGGAAAACAAACGCACGACGACCGCACACACGAACATGCACACGCACACACACAGACACACAGGCAAGCACACACGCACGCACCTTTTGCTCGACACTCTGATGCTACACAAGCCCTGCGCCTGGAAGAGCCAAAGTGATTCAGATGTCCAGTGCGGCAGGAATTCGGACGGCCACGCGCACACGTCATTAAGCATAAAGACCCTTGGTCACACAGATCCATGTTTACATAATCAAACCTTCACAACGCGCAGCGCTGCATTCTGATTAAGCCCAGATTAACCACAGTGTCAAGGTTACCGCGACTTGCCAACGCTGGCGCATGCCTTCAGGAGGCATTTTATCGCCGGAAAACTCTGCCAAAGTCTCTTTTTGCCTCACATTTGTCGGCAAAAAGACAGAACACTTTCGTCAAGAAAAAGGACAAGAGAGTGGTTAGTGTCCAAACTTCGCTGCATATGACTTGGTTTGATTGTCGATGTCCTTCCCACCGTTTAACGATGGTTAGGTCAGATGAAGTTCTTGCCAACCAATAACGTTTTATTATAATATAATAAAATGTTATTGGTTTATATTATAAACAACCAAAACCAATTCGTTCATCGCTCTACACACACGCGCGCGCACTAACGTTTCAGTAAATACCTAGGACATCCGGTTCGTTTGTTATAAGCAAAAATACATATTAACGTTTTATTAAATGTGATATCCAGTTCGTGTACAGTTGTAAACAAAAATGCACACGGATGTTTCTTTAAATACCCACGACATCCGGTGCATTTACTGAAATATGAACGTAACTTTTTGCATCACTAGCACTTGCCCCATTTCATTGACAGTGTCCCCGTGCGCTGACCAACCTCTGCCAATCAGCAGTCGTTTGTCGTTTGATTTTCCCCGCGATATCGGTAGCAAAAAGCACGGCAACTGACTGTGACATGTGACTGACAATAGTAATAAGCACGCACAGTACAGCCCAAGCACAGCACCCTGCGTGCCTGAGTAAAGCAGCAACAGATGTGACCTTGTGGTGCACGACACGTGCGGAACATATCTGGCATTAGGTTTACTACATTTGTTTGATGCTAAATAAGGCGGAATAAGTAGTATTCGGTACTCTTGACAAGAGAAAAAGCGTGACATGAGGCAGTTTTGCGCATTAAAATCGCACACATTTTGCCCATTGGTTGAGGGCGTGGGTGGGTAATACAGATGCGAGGAACGCAAGTGACGCTAGGTCCACTGCAGGACTTCTGAAATCACCACCTAGTGTTAGTCACTTATCTCGCATATGTAAAACTCGCCGCTGTTAAAATATCCTATAAGAGACGAAAATAGCCTGAAAAACATGCAGTGTCTGTTTCACACGAACATCTTTTTCCTTCTTGTCTCGTGCAAGAACGAAATCAGGGTCAATATTATATTAATACCAATATCAATATCTCCCCCCTCCAAACAAAGGGGAACTAGGCCTGAAAGGACTACATCGTCACCGGCTTGGCCGGACAAGGCATCCCGTTTTAATTTTCCAGAAAACTTCTAGAAAAACGCGTACAGAATATACTGTCTTTGGCGGGCAAATCTTGCTCGAGAAACCGTTTAGCGGTGGTTCGGTTCAAACACACTGTTCCAAGCCAGCTTTCGCTAAGAAAAACTTACTGCTTGAGTTGTCCAAGTACTTCCATGGCAATGTGCTTTGTCTGAAAACTTGTGATAATAAATTCTTGCAGCGAAGGGAATGATAAGCGGAAGACGTTCAGAAGTTGCGCGTTGCATTGTACGCACTTGGCGGTGTCCTGTGTGTGTCTGTGTGCACACACGTTTGCTGTGCACCGTAGTGTTTGTCTAGACCCACTCACACCCTGATGTAGTTCACAGCCTCCAATGGCCTTCTCAGGGACACGAGATTTTTTCTTCCACCAGGTATATTACAGGTGTTGAATCTTTTATCGCCACTAGTTCAAGGCAGTATCATAGCAGTGGTTAAAAAAAAAATTAAAAAACGGCCAACAGTTATTGTGGGACATTGATGCCGACGACGACGACGACGACGACGACGATGACGATGATGATGATGATGATGATGATGATGATGACAACGAAGACGAAGAAGAAGACAACTACGGCGACGATGATGATAATGACCCCAGGTGACCTAGAAGCCAGTCTAAAAATTTATACACATACCTTCTTCTCTCTCTCTCTCTCTCACACACACACCGCCTCGGTGGTCTAGTGGTTAAGGCGTCCGCTTCTGAGGCGGGAGGTCGGTGGTTCGTCTCCCGCCCGAGTCATACCTAAGACTTAAAAATTTGCAATCTAGTAGCTGCCCTGCCAGACGCCTGGCACTACAGGGAACAGTACTAGGACTGGTTGGCCCGGTGTCAGTATAATGTGACTGAGTGGGACTGAAACCTGTGTTGCGACACCAGTCCCAGCGGGGCAGAACATTAACTTGTCTCAAGCAGCACAGTCCTGATGTGCACATAGTCTGCGGCTGGACGTTAAGCAATAAAAACCAAATGAAACTTCTCCCTCGATCGCACTATCTTTTCTCTCTCACGCACACACGCTCGCACGCACCCACGCATGCACAGAGAGAGAAAGAGAGAGAGAGAGAGAGGAAAGAAAGAGAAAGAGCACAAAGAATCAACCGGTCTGTCTGGTCATAAAAATTGGATGTCCACTGTCTTACCAAAAATGTACGTTTACGCTGGGAAGAAAGGGGCGTTTTCTGCATTTACGTACGATATGTGCGCAGCTCCTCTCTTAATAAATCCACATTATTTTGAAGTGGTCCTATTGTCTGATGAGTGCAAAATCAATAACGATGACATAGAAAGCGGCGACAGTGATAGGGGACGCGACGAGGCAACGAAGAAAGTCGAGCAGTTACAAAACAATGCAGCGGAGACCAACGCCACAACGCCTGCCCGCACAGTGGGCAATGGAAGAGGAAACTGCAGCCATCGTGAAACCTGCCGATATGCGCTTACGCACAGATCAAACGCTTACATTGTGTGTACAAATGCCAGTTCGGACATTTGCGCGCAGTAAGCAAGTACGTTCCTTTGTTTGCGTAAATTCACAGTTTGGGATAGGAAAAGACGCGCATTTATTGCGAGGAACGCACAGTCTTACCTGGGTCATCTACGCTGGCTAGCGAGTCTGAAGATGCACCACCATTCTTTAGGCGCGGGCTGTCCAGAGAACTGCTGGATCTCGGAGAGGCAAGCATCTTCTTTCTCTCTACTCTCCTCCTCTAAACCGGAAGCTTCTCACTCACTGGGGGGTGGGGGTGTGTCACGGTGACCTTGAGTCCTCGGGTTCGCACTGGGCGGGCCGTGGAAGGGAGCAATCACAGGTCGTCGCGTGCACTGCGCCTCCACCTTCTCTGGGAATTCTCCAGGGAACAGAATCGCGTTACGTCCACTGGCAGCAAAAGTTGAAGCTGAGTTTGCAGCCACGCACCTGTAAGTAACCGGGCTGCCTATTATTAAACGCACACTAGCTCCCTGCATGCGTTGGGGGGTGCGGTGCTGACACTGTGGTCGGAACGGGGGAGTTGGCGGAGAGGACCGTATCACAACCTCATTTAGCAACAAAAACGCTATCACACTCCGACACACAACGTCGACGGACCCTAGCACTTTTGCGGTGTTCTGAGGATGATAATTTGGACGGTCATCAGTGGTAACTGGCGCTGAGACACAAATTCTAGTTGTTCTTCTTTCGATAATTCCTTAGTTCCCTGGCGACGAACAGCCTGTCCTCGGCCCTGAGTTATGTATACGGTTCGTCAGCGGATGCACTGAAAATTCTCTCCTAAGACTCCAACGTCAAAACTGTCCCTGATGCTGCTAGCAGGCAGTAATCCAGCAGACACGGCTAATGTCAACGGAATCGGTGCTGATGCCAGATTTGTCCAAAAACAGACCTGTGACGTAAGGGTTTCCTGAAGCAAACACACCAAAAGTCTTTCCGCGCTAGACGGCGCTTTCGGAGAAAGACTGGGAAAACACAAGCACGTGGAAAGTACAGCAACAGAAGTAAAGGAGTCCTCTTTCGACCACCGTATAGACAGTTTCACGAAATGCTGACGACTTCCTTGTCCTACATGCAGCGCGGGCAGCAGTGAAAAACACAGTGAAACAATAGCTGTTTCAGGTTCTTAATTACTCTTCTGCAGTTCGTAAGCTGAGACTGCGTTATTAACCTTATTGGCAGTGACGCAGTCCTGAGATGGCGAATGTCACTTGCGGTTGACAGTAGGCGTCGACAGTTCCGAGGGGGAGGTAGTGTGCTCGAGTCCAGCCCAAGCTTTTACGCCCCTCAGCCGCCCATCACGTGGCTGCAGCAAGTTACGTTTCGTCGACCGACCAGATGCAAAGAGCTTCTAATCAGGCTTCCGCTTGTATCAAGATGCGTACCCAGTGTCTCCTATCTTAGGTTTGCGTCCCTTCGCCACCTCGTGTCTCGCATTTCTTTTCGAGCGGTCACAAGCTGTCCGCTCTCCACCCTCCTCGTTCATCCATCCCTACCCCTTGCTTGTTCTGTTTTGTTTTTATCTATTCTCTCTGTGCGACCCCGTTTTGCCGCTATCTGTGTACGTTATCATCTGTGCAGCAGTGCTAGTATGTACCCGATGGTGTGTACAGCAAGTCCGGACAAAGACGACGCTTGAACTGCAGCCTACAGCTATCGACAGCTTATCTCTCGCTCTTTGTGTTTGATTTGCAACTGCCATTGCTGCTATAATTTTTGTGCTCTCCTCAGCTCGGCCTTCATACATCTCGTGTGGTAAAGTCCAACTTACCCGCCAGAACTCCTTTGCTACTTATAGACAAAGATTCGCTGACCTAAAATATTACGCGAATTGTACACCACACCATCGCGCTGACAACCACTGGCTGCACACACAAACACCCAGCGCTCATAACCCCATATGCTTCCTAGCATTTAACATTACTGCACACGCGCAGTGCACGACCTGTTACAGATTTCACCTTGGCTCCAAGATGAGTTACTGCAGTTACGTCATACATATTCCACTGTCAGTAACAGCTGCTTTAGTCTACTGCAGTTTACAGTCAGGAATTTATAGCACACGATCACGTGTAGGCGTACTATTCACATTAGCAGCAAGTGTATAACGTGTCACTGCCTGTGCGTGCGTGTGTACGCGCGCGCATGCGTGTGTGCACAAAGAGGAAATAAGCTTATAGCATACGTAAGCGTCGGATTCGAACTTCAACATTTACGCGAAATACTAGTACACAGAACGTTGGATTTTGTGTTCGTGGTAGCGACTGCTTCTGTCCTTAATTAAAACATATTTACGCACGATGAAGTTCCGTAATTTAAGCTGAGTAGATTGCCAGTTGAAAGCTTTTTCTGAAAGCTGACGAATAGGGGTTATTTTGCCGAACGGGGAGTGGGGGGACGGTATTCACGAAAAGTTCGCAAAACTGCAACTCATATTCGTCTGTTTACGAATGACGTTAGTGCAGATCTCACACACATTTTGAAAGATTTGGATGTAGAATGATAATTATAATTGAATCACCCCACTGTCTTTAAAGGAAACGTATTAATTTCATCAAAACGAAAAGGGATTAAATCTGATGATTAGATCATGTGTTTTGCTTTTGCCTAATCTCCTTGAAGAGAAGTTGCTGGGGAGGATGGGAGGAAAGGATCTTACTGTGCGAGAAGCTCAATAGCTCCTTGTCTCACTTACATGCCCCAAGCGCCATTTGCGCGAACATCGAGCTATGCAATTAGAGTAATAAAGGTCAAGATATTCACTCAAGAAAGCTGCGAAATTCGAATAAAAGGAAATGGTCTTGGTCTTACAGGGGTTCACACCGTATAAAAGTAAAAATAGCAGTTTTCAATAGTGTAGGACAAGTCTGCTTTCCACTCTACAAACGATCGACGAAACCTTTCGAACGCCGTATTGTAAAGCGAAGCCGACCGATTCGAACCATGAGGTGGCGTTAAACTAGTAAAATCGCTCTTTAAAAAAGTTTGTTCATGTTACTAACGCTCATGTTACTAACGCTCTGACACAGAAGAAGAAATGAAAGAATTGGTGGGAGGAACAGAAATAGAAATAATTGGGGGGGGGGGTGGTGGTCACGATGACCCTCAAATGGACCCCCCCCCCAAAAAAAAACAACATACAAATGATCAAAGCAATGGTGCAGCGTGGTTTCCGTACGTCTTTTCTGCACATGCTTTTTCTTGCTCTAAGTGTGCATACATAGTATATGCACATTTACACTGTGATCCAGTAACGATATAGTGAGTTATACAGGAATAAGCTTACTGGAAGAGAACAGAATTCACAAATGTCAAGATTAGCTACAAGTATGTTGTTCACCACACCAAAGGCATACGTAAAACAGTGCTGGTGCCTTATTTTGCATTCATCCTGCGTTACGCCTACAGCAGACTGACTGTTCAGGGGAGGCACCTTGATTTGCTTTTGCTTTGTCGTGTAACAGGCTACCTCCCTTTAATTGTTTTTCTGGAGCTTTTCTTGGCCGAGTTAATTTTATTATGAACACATTTTATGTCATAAAGTTTATTAGCTGTTGCTCAACAAATACGTTATTCTCGTGTCTATTTTACATCTTGAATGGACGCCAACGTGTTGAAATAAAGAGCTTAATGGGTTCAGTGTATATAAATGTCAAAACCTTTCTGGTTGGAAAAGTGTTTTTCAGGTCTCCAATCAAATCACGTCTTCTTTCATGGAACGTGTTCTGAATTTACCTTCTTCCGGTAAGCACCGCCTCGGAAAATTTTATTGCAGCTAGTGAGCCGCTGTTACATAACCATGGGGGATGACGCTGACAGATTTGTTTGGAGTGTTAAAAATGGCGAGTTGGCAGCTGTAAAAGAATATGTAGAAAAGGTAACCATTCCTCATTAATGTCTTTGGTACAAATGCTCTCTCAGCCTGACAGTGTCTTCCGTCAGTGATTCATTCCATTGGCATTGAATTCTTGCCTCCGACCCCAGCACATTCATAGCGAACTATTGTCAGTAATTTTATTGGTAATTTATTTATAGATTGCTGCAGTTTACCGTCTTTTTAACGCCTGTCGATAATGACATCATCGAAAAAGTAAATGCATTCATGTTTTTAAGTGTTTATAAATGTAATACTTATATACTATTTTACTAGGGTCTATGCACAAAGCAAGCTCAAGATCTGGCTCGATATTTTTTTTTCAATTGTGTAAGTCGACACTGCATGAGGCCGTAAACAGTCGATATATATATATATGGGTGGTGAGGAACAATGTTAAGCATTTCGTTTGTGTGTGTGTGTGTGCTTAGGGTGGAGATGTGAATTGTGAAGTCAACAGTCGCTATCCACTGCACTATGCAGCAGACTATGGGCAAGGAGAGGTGATGGAGTATCTTATATCCAAAGGAGCAAAGGTCAATGTAGGTACTCAGACAACTTTCTTTTTTTAATTTTAGCTATTTTAGATTGCCAGTAAACTTTCCTGCCCACAGTAACTTAAGGACAACATTTTGGCATTTTAAAAAAAATTCTTATAATTGTGGCTGTAGGTTTTATAACTTCATCACTTAACTCTTGTTGTATATAAATTTAATAACTTTTTTTGTGTGATAATGCATTTGCTAATATGGTTTTTTAAAAAATTCATTGCCAGGCGCAAGATAAGTTTGGGATTACACCTCTGCTGTCAGCCATATTTGAAGGACACACTGAATGTGTCAAGATCTTGCTACTCAGGGTAATACAGTACTTACAGTATTACTAGTGCATAGCCAGATATGGTATAACCCAGTTGCAGTTGGGCAAGTTAAGCTGTTATAAAAATAAGACAATGTGAAAATAAGTTTTTTTTGGCTTGCTCTGCTTTCTTTATACAAAAATTGTAGACTTTGTTTTGTGATTCAAGAATGCTGTATTAACATTTTGGGATACCTAATCTGTTGACATGCATTCTTAGCAAAAGTAAGCTACTAGCAATTACCATGTGCAGTTAAGAGAGCAAATATATAACTGAAATCATATGCCATTATATGTTTGTTACTTTTAAAAATAATTTGCTTATATATTATGAGGATCCATGTTACACTATGGAATTTTCTAAGGTTATTTTACCTGTAAGTTGTTTTAGATCAGGTCAGAACTTCTAGTGATAAACCAGATGAATTAACTACATTTAGTGCTGTTTGTATAGCAGATTTCTGTAATGTCCTGACTTTGGGGTGCTCGAACATGGAAATTGCCAGCAGTGAAAACAGCAGCTGTTCGCTGAAATGTTCATGTGCTGATCACATGACAACCACACATAGAAGTAGGGAATTTCTGAACTAATCTCCATTCCTGTTGGCTTCACCTTTCTGGGAACCTGCTATATTAATATAGTCATATTCTTTGTTCCATGCTGTCAGCTGCCTCCTACATTATCAGATTAGACTTTCATGCATCTTTGTTTGCATTTACAAGTATGATTTCAGATTATTTTAATCAATTTTTTGTAGGGAGCTGACAAAAATGGCAGGAGTCCTGATGGTGCTTCCTATGCTGACTGTGCAGAAAAACAAGCGATAAAAGATCTTTTAAAATGAACTTGTTGCTTCAACTTTGACCAAACAATCCACGACCATCGAAAACAATGTACATGATTGAGAAACATTTTAACCATTTGCATCAGCTATTATCAGTTTTCATGTCCAGGAAACTGAACTTGCTGCCAGCGCTAAACCATTTACTGCTATAATCATTATAAAGATGGGTGCTGCTAGCATTTATTTGGACCTAATCTTCAGTGGTAGGGAAGGGGCAGTGGGTGCCATGGGCTTTGCTTGCCAATTTGCAATATGCAAAGCCCAAAGAATAAGGCTCTTTTTAATTCCTAACATGTTTCTTATGCTGAGCTGTGGTCAGCTTGGGCCAGTCACATTTTGTATAGAGCATCTTTATGAAGAAGGAAGCTTTAAATATTTTGGGGTTTCCCCTGCTCCTTCCATAAAATACATGCTGTAAAATTTGTGTTCAGCAGTGCACTTACAAATCTCCACCAACAGAAAGCAATTCATCGATGTCATCTGCTGCTCGTAACATCAACTGGGAAGAAATCACAAATGGTTTCAAACAATGTAATAAAGCAGTGGTACAGAGTTGGTCCAACTACATTTATTGCATTAGTAATTTAATCTTTCATTTAAGGGGCTTTCTGTGTAAGTTTTCATCAAGATTGCTGCAAAAATGCTGACCGCGTTGGCACAAAGGATATGTGATCTGCTGTCAACTAAGATCAATTCTGCAGGTTGGACTAGGTTTTAGCCCCTGTTTACATCCATCTTAGAGATCAGCATTGGCATCAGAGATAGAAATAACTTTAAACAATGCGTGCACATCTTGACAGCTGCACGATGCACATGAAACAGATTTAATCTGTTGAGATATTAACAACATTCTCTCCATAGTAGCCAAAGTATTTCTCCTGTAGGCAATACACTTCTGGTTGACTTGCAGGGGAAACAAGATTTGTGCGCGAGCTTGTACATGTATTTACTGTATTTTACAGCTGTAGCATTATTTTGTAGGGGTGTTTGAGCTCCATGGAAATGGCTTGAATTTAAACGGGACTAAGCTTGTGTGATGCTCAACTGCAATGTACTTACAGGAAGAGTATACTGGATAAATTATTAAACTGAATTTACTTGCTTATGTGATTAATCAGTTATGAAGGGGAAAACATACTGGTATGCTAAAAACTGACATTTGAAAACTGGGTATGCACCTGTTTATCTTTATCCCCCAAAAAATCATTTGCTTTGGTCTATTGAGGCAATGCACAGTTGGCATTAGAGGTATACTCCTGGAAGATGTGTACATGTGACTTTAGATGTGATAATTATTTCATAATTAAGTCAACTATAGCAAAAATCATCAGAAAGTAAAGCCAATGAAACAGATTGTAATGCACCAATTAGTGTGCCTATAATGAGGTAAAGAGGGAGATCAACTCTTAAAGAAAGAACTTGATTGAAGATTTTTTTCTTGCATAGTGTGAAAGAATGGAAAATGTTGGGATTTTTTTAAAGTAAAAGTGTTAGCAAGGAAGGAAGCTTCTATGGGATAATCTCAGTATTTGTTAATTGTATGAATAATTTGCATGGAAAACTATTTGGCTGTGCTTGCAGTAAGTCTGTATCTGGATCCTTTGTCATTTTAAAAGGGATGAGGAGATGGGGAAGTCTGCTATTGAGTAATAAAATGGTGATCGTTTTTGTTTGCAGAATTGATGATTAAAAAAATCCTGAATGTAGAATTTCAAGCTTATAATGAAGTCTTCATTTTTTTTCTCTCAGTACTTCAGTGCGTTATTCAACAGCTGGTGTGGTTTGTCCCATTTGAAGCTGTCGGTTTTTTACACTCGTTTGTGGTGTCAGCCTATGCATAAAATGTCAACTTTGTGTGGAATGCACCAGTTTTAGTGCATAGATCTATTGTCTTCCCATTCATTACCCTGGTTACAAGATGTTGGGGAAGTGATCTGGCATAGGCGAAGGGGAGAAATGGTACCAAAGACAAGCCACAAAATGGCAGTCCATGTGGCTTGTCCTCAGTGCTGTTTCTTCCTCTAATCTGCCCATGCCAGATGTCTACACGTGTGATTTTCTTTTGGGGAGTGGGGTCTGTCCTTGTCATGACAAAGGGGTAATGCCCCAAAACATCTACCGAATGTTTTTGTCTTCAGGCAGATAATGTGTTCTGTTTTTACTCCAAGTAACAGTTATTTGTTCCTATATTTGTAGAGATGCCTTCCCCTGGTTCACTCTGCAATTTCATGGTTGTACAGAGGCTGCAAGTTATGGGGCTCCCCTGCATGGGAAACATGCTGAGCAGCTCTGTATAACAAATGCTATGTGGCAACTGGGACAAAAAAAAAGCAGTGGAAAGCATGCACTACATCTTCATCAGGTCAACCAAACTGGGGCATATGGCAGGCTGCCCTGATGGGATCTGGGAGAGGACAAGGATGGGTGTTACCAGACTGGGGTGAGGGTTAGTTGTGGACCATGCCTACACTCCCCTAACCATGACCATTTTACTCCGTACCCACACTGCCTCCCCACTTAACAATCACTGTTCTACCCCAAACCATCATCTACCCCCCAGCCCTGCACCCATAGGTGGTGATATGACAATTTCTTTTGCTTAATGTGTTCCAGAAATTTGTTTAGAGTGCTTACATCTTTCTTTGCTGCCAAACTTGCTTAACTCAATCGTGACGTAGAATCCTACCCTCGAGCATCCCCGGTGGACGCGGCATTTTTAGCCTATTTTCAAAAATTCATTAAAAAATCCCCCAAAACAATACAAAAATTATTTAAACATGATATAAAACTACAATAAATAAAGAAAACTCATTTCTTACTGTGTTTCTTGGACCTTGTTCCTTAATTGGTAAAATCCTTTGATGGAAATACAACTGAAGTTGAAGAAATCAAAAAGTCCTCGCCATTACTTATACACATACTGAAACGATACTGCTTGCTCGTTTTTCTCTTCGTAATCACTTTCTTAGGTCTTTTAGGCAAAAATACTCTTGTCTTCATCCAATTTATCACATTAAATTTGCAAAACAATGTCATTTTCCGCTTTAGCGTGTAATTTGAAGAGTAAATCTAGCATTACTCAAGTGACAGAGCACACGTGGATACTCCCTTCGAATTATTACCGAAAAGCGTTCTCATTGTCGGTTTAAACACAGTATAAGGGAAGCAACTCGTGAAGAAATGAATCAGCTTTCTAATGTAGGAGTTCTTTACCTTAGACGATTAGCGATTCCCCGTAAATAAATTTTCAAAGCTGCATCGTTTATTTCCCGTATGTGATAGTAAGCGTGACCTATGCTGTATCGTTTATTTCCCATACACAGCGCGAACGTGTTAACTCATTCTTGACGTGCAGCCATTTCTGTGGCTGAGTTACAGGATATGGTTAGCAAGGCTCTGGTGAAGACCATGCAGAGACTTCAAAAACTTTTTAAACCTAAAGTTGTTTACTGATATTTTACAATACAGGAATTTCTCTATAGGGTTCCTTCCCTTGGACCAGAAATTACTTGACTTTTATATGGAGTTCTTTGCTCTTGTGTGCACCACTCTGCTAGTTCAAAAGACTTCAGGAAAGTCACCAAGATTAATTTTTATGAAAACATTATTCCTTAACAGAACAGCACTGGTTTCTGACATCACATTAAAAAAAAAAGTCCCCAAATCTCACAAGACAGCTCCATATTTTATTACATTGGCTGAAAGGTTTCTGAAGCCATTTAACGGTATGACTTTTGGTATCTTGCACGAGCACCAGGGCCTCCAAACTTCTTGGGCTCACAGCGACGTGGATCAGCAACTAGTAGTGATCTGTCGTACTGAATCAAGGTATCCTTGATCTCTTTCTTGGATGCCTCATCCACATCTGGATTTTTAAAAAAAACAACTCACATTAGGGCAAAAGCAGTGGTTATGATTGAGGAAATCGAGGTTTTTAGTTACGAGATGGAGAAGGCAAAAAGCAATGAAATCAATGATGTTCTGATCACAAGTTTAAATTCAAAAAAACACTTTTTTAATTTAAAAAAAAACAATGAATCTGTTTCACATATTCATTCACTGCTATAACTTGTCAAGAAAAATATTGCAATAAACCTTGTCTGTTACTAGTAGAAGTGCACAAGAACATTTAATTAGCAGCCATGCAAGTTATTCAACTGCACACTTTAATGGACTTGACCACTTGGTAATGTGGGTTGTATTTCTTAATGAGAGTAGGCTTCAGTGTAGGGTTTTTAACCTTTAGGCAAAAAATCATAAATCTAACTGCTTTTCTTTTCAAACATCTACAAGAATATCAAATGTAGTTGAGGCACTTTCTAGTACTGTAACAGTGTGCTAATACACAGTATTCCTGCTGACTGTTAGGTAAAGGCCACAGGAAAAAGTCGGACATTTCCCCTGGGTTTCTTGCCTATTTTGTCTTTGTCCCCTACAGTTAAATGAGACAAGGCATCCTCATTGAAGCTTAAGCTTTGGGGCTATGGGACAGCTTTTAAGGGTTGTAGGGTATGGGGTAGTCAGGCATTGGAGTATCAATGTCTGTAAGCCAGGGGTGTCCCTAAAGGTTAGCACATTAAGACTCACTGGTATATTACTACAGGCATCCACAGCTACGTCCACATATTAAAGAAAAACAATTTTCATATTATTTTGTACTATTCTGTGTCACACAATCTGTTTTTACTTGAAGCAGCACTAAGTAATAAATTGATCACCAATGCTACCCCCCCCCTCCAAAAACAAACAAAAAAAACCCTTTAACATGGGTTTTGAACCTCCAGCTTATCTGTGAAACACTATTTCTAAGCAACTCGGCTATCGATCACCACAGATTAATTCTTTGCTTAACTCAATGGTGACGTAGAATCCTACCCTCGAGCCATCCCCGTGGACTGGGGAATTTTAGCCTTTTTTCAAAAATTCATATAAAAATCCCCCAAAACACTAAAAATGTTAATTAAACTTAGTTTTAAACATTAATAAATAAAAAAAACTCATTTCTTACTGTGTTTCTTGGCCCTTTTTCAATAATTTGTAAAAATCCTTTGAAGGAAACACAACTGACTTTGAAGAAATCAAGAAGTCCTCACAATTCCTTATACAC
>SMGT01002112.1:11430-50049 GCA_004794575.1 Lanistes nyassanus | reverse complement strand
TTAAACTATAAGAAATTACGCTGGAGAGGGTGATGAATAGGATTACTGACACCTGACTGTCATAACCCTACCATGGGGACTGAATGCATAAATGCAGCCACTATCCATTTGAAAGAGTACTGGAAAAGAAGGCATCGTTAACCTTCAAAACCATCTTGTGTGGTATGAAGAAAAATGCAACTAAAAGTCAGATGTCGTTCGGCTCGAGTCATGTGAATAACCTAGGCCACTGAACCCTTCACACTCCGTCATGCAAATAATTATCTAACTGGTGACACGTATCCAAATGTTTAATAGTTCAAAATACTCCCAGCTAATTTTGTGGTGAATAGGTGTATGGCACATAATTTCACACAAAAAGGAGATAGCAACAATACCAGCTGGATAGTGTAAATCACAAAAAATAATAACTTACATTTTTGATAGTAGGCAACGAGAGACTTGGAAATAGCCTGTCGGATGGCTGAAAAGAAAGGGGTAACAATTTTTTAAGCACATTTTTTTCCCTAAAGATTCAAAATGTAGGCAAGATAAGCAATCACAATGTCATGTTTGATTCAAAATAATCGTTTTCCAAAAATTCTCTTTTGATATAACCATGTTATTCTCCATACAGACAATATAAGATGAGGAGGGAAGGATATTTGTCCCTAAGAAAATTCCTAAAAGCTATGTTCAGTTGTTGACCACATTAATACAGCTATATTAATGTTTTACCCCCTTACTTTTACTCTCTCACCTTTAAAAAAAATCCAGCCATATTAAAAATAATTCTGCATTTATGGACAATGACAAAAAAAAAAAACATCTTAAATATAATGCACTGTATCAAACAAAAAAACCTCGAGGGATTTCATTTTTTCCTGTAATTGTTGAAGACATGAACAGTTCATCTTTTAAGAAATCCTTACCATAGATCTGAGCGACATGGCCACCACCCCGCACTCGCACACGGATGTCAACTCCAGCAAATTTGTCTTTACCCAAAAGGCGCACAGGCTCCTCAAGCTGAAGACGAAGAAAGTTGGTCAAGAAAATCCTCAACACCATAGACCATGTTAACATCAGGCTAAATGGGAACAATCTAGCTTATTCAATCATATTTCTGGTTAATGTGTGTGCAAGTGTGTATAGGTATGTACATGTCAAGTGGCAATTCAAAAGTTTATGTCGTGCAGATTACCTTTGCCCTTAGGATGACAGGCTCAACCTGATCAAGTGGTCGCCCGTTGACTTTAATTAATCCTTTGCCAGATTTGCAGTGAGCGACAGCTGTTGCTGTTTTCTAGGGAAAAAAATGGAAAACCATGCCAACTGCTGATTATGAATTATATTACACAATTTGCTACTTTGTTGCAGGAATAGCCACAATTATAAGTACAAACCTGCAAAACGGAGGTATTTTAAACACAGCCAAAGTTCAGGTTTTCAAAATGAACCCTTGTTTCCCTCCAACTAAATTGATCTTCCCGTGCACCGAATAAGAAGCAACTTTTTTTTTTTAGACAAAGCGTATTTGCGTAGCATTCCCCTTCATTCGAAATAATGAAAAATCTTAATCTGATGCCATTAGGCTGATTAGCATCTTAACAGGTGTGCTACACTATTTTATATAAGCTGATCTATTCCAGTCACCGAAGTTAAGTACTATCATTGTTAGAACTAATGTCATTAGTTCTAACATTAAAGTATTTAGGTGACTCCATTACTAGTAAAGTTATTCATTTTATTCAATTATTGTATCAGGTTATGTACTCTATACGACTATAGTCTATATAAA
Organism: Lanistes nyassanus; assembly: GCA_004794575.1. Lineage (NCBI taxonomy): Eukaryota > Metazoa > Mollusca > Gastropoda > Architaenioglossa > Ampullariidae > Lanistes > Lanistes nyassanus. The sequence goes on along the minus strand of SMGT01002112.1, from coordinate 48,269 downwards.
TATTTATTACAAGGTAAATTTTGGATTATAATGCATTTTTAAAGTTTATATTAACATTATGTTTTTGTGATGTAATTTTATAAAGATATTTTGTATGAAACCAAATGCCAAAGGCAAAGCATGGATTTATCAATTCAATGTTACTTGGTGAAGTGATACAAATAAAAAGTAGTTACCTTGCGACCATAAACTTGAACGGCCTGAGGTGGACCTTTCGGAGCCATTTTCTGAAAATACGACAAAAACAAAAGTATAGTAATTATTAAGCGAAAGATGTTCACTCCACACTAAAGGGTTCACTTAAAACAGAGCAATTATCTGAATACATTTTACTCACGTTGCTTTCTTGGACAGCAAGCCTTGTAAAAAGGAAGTGACTTGGGGTTCTATTTCCGGTTGACAAGGGGATTTTAGCCTTTAACCTAAAATGTTCAGGATAGAAACTTCCTGGAAAAGTTACTTACCAAATAAATATTTTCCTGAATATTTAAATTTTAAGTTGTACAAATATTTATACTCTAAAATTCTACACTGCAATTTCTGAATAATAGAGTATTTTTTCTGGCTGTCAACTCTACTCTGAGGAGGAGGCAAAGGCACGGGGTACTAGGGTTGCATGTTTATTGCCGAGTGTCAGCCACCTCTCAGAATTGCACAAGTTGGCCACAGACCACAGATGTCATGTAATTCAGACCCCACCCCCTTTTCTCTCTCCCCTCCCCCCGAACAAAATGGGATCTTCGTGAATCCCCCTTTTCTACCCCTCACCCCCCCCCCAAAAAAGTTTGAACAGTGCTAAAACTGCAATATGTTAGTATAATAATGAAAGTGGTAGAATTGTCCAACAACACGGCACAAAAAAACAAATCTCAATTTATTAAGAGACAGTAGATACTTTTCATATTTAAATAATATCCAAAGCAAAATCAGGAGGACATCACTCATACTTATTTTGCCCGCGTTTTATCAATTTTGGCGGGATTGAGCATCAAATGAAGATGTCGAGTGATGATAATGTAACAAGCAACGAAAATTGCGGACGATCGGCAAACAAAGAAAACGTGGAACCAGAAGGAAAATCCAGGTATACGAAAAGTTGTATGTGTATTATATCAATAATAATGGATGTCATCGCCGTCTTGAATTTCGATGCCAAGAACGAAGAAAAGTAGAGAACTGCAAAACCATACACGGTCCATAGTGATACTGATAGGTTAGTGACTCGAAAAGCCTAGCCGTGGAAATACTAATTTTCGGGTGAGTTACTTGTTTGTGCTTTGCGAAAATACGATGGATTTTTTCTAATGCGCACATGACGATCGACGATTGTTCCAGTTAAAAGGTAGTTCATTCAAATATGCGTCAGATGGTCAGGGTGGCTGGATGACACGTTTGCCAAAAACACTTCAGCCACTGTCGATCGAACCCAAACTTCACATCTGCTAATCTTTCGATTCAGAACGTGGTTTCGGATCCCGTGTCTGGCGTATGTACGAGATGACCGCTGATAATTTCTGCATGTACTATGTAGCACCTATTTTTAGCACGTCTTCACCACGTCTGCGGTGTCCAGCCCTTCCCCTGTCAAGATCAAGATGTATCCATGGCTGCTGGCATGCAAACATTGTTATTGTTGTTGTGGTACTTGTTGTTTGTCGATGCATTGTTGGTAACAACAAAGAGAATTTGGCGAAGCCAGACTTAGGGAGTCGACGTTTTGGGACATGGCCCCCTCTTCAGGACGGCATAGATAACACTAACAAATAAATTTTTTTTTAAATCTCTTAGCTGACAGAAACGCTGGTCGTGCACGGTCTTCCTGTCTAAGTTTCGCTTGGCCAAGTTCTCTTTGTTGACATTTATTACCCCAAGCAGCAGTCACCTATATGATCTGTTTCTTTCCTCTTTACCATGTATTGTTGTGAAACCCGATTATGTGCATTATGTGCCAACTGAGTTCACAGGCACTTCAGGAACTGGATGCTTTTTTGAGCCGCTTTCTTGTTTTGTCTTGAATACCCTCCAGATTCTGATTCCATGTGTTGACCGCCTCGGTGGTCTAGTGGTTAAGGCGTCCGCTTCCGAGGCGGGAGGTCGGTGATTGTCAATCTAGTAGCTGCCCTGCCAGATGCCTGACACTATAGGGAACAGTACTAGGACTGGTTGGCCCGGTATCAGTATAATGTGACCGGGTGGGACTGAGGCCCGTGTTGCGCCAGCACCACGTGTGGCAGCACGTAAACTTTGTCTAAGCAACACCGTCCTGATATGCACATAGTTTGCGGCTGGACGTTAAGCAACAAATTCCACCCAATTCCATGTGTTAGTTGGTTGGTTAGTTGGTTTGGTCCTCTTTCCTCTTTCCTCCTTATGCGCTCCAGTTTTCTGCTTCCTGGGGTCTGTTGTTATCTGTTTTGCTCCTTCCCGATAGGTTAACAGCTTTGAGTTCTTTCATTAGGCTCCATCTCCAGGTCTACTTTGAGCACTTCTGTCTTCGGTTGCCTTGCAGGTTCCAGTCTAGCGAACGCCTAGTACATTTTATATGTAATGTTAGGGTGAAGGAAGGTGCTGATTTAGCAAATTTGCACTAAGGTAGAATGAGATTCCTTCAGATTGACATGTGCAGTAGCTCCCTGTTTCTGGCCAACAATGTCTTAGCTGGACACATGATGACTTGCACACTGAGGTGTGACTGCTAGGACAGGTTGATTTAATAGTTACATAATCAGCTCACATACAGGCTTAAACATAGACATTTTGTGAAGAACATGATACCATCAAATTAAACATGACCATCTTAGATTTAAGATAATGAAAATCTAAGTCACGTGAAAGCACAGAACTTTTTGATGACAACAGAGGGGAATAGGTGTTGGGGGAAGGGTTGGACCCCAGATGGCCCACCTTGGAATCAGATGCAACACAGAGAGAAAGTACAAGCACTGGAATGAGATCCTAAACCACAACCCTCTATATTGGCAGCAAGCATGCTATATCATTATAATACAACTATAAGCTACTGGGTCAGACATCACATCTTTCACTCCAGCATAGCGGATAATCCGGACCTGTTTACATTTACGGTTTCGCCCAACGTAATTCTTCCGGATTTCATGCCCATTCTACGGTGACCGAGAATTATTAAAGTATTTGAATCTGCTGACACGTTTTTTTCTGAAGTTGTACAACTGTAATTTTTCTTTACCACCGAAAACTTTGAAGCAAAGCAAGATACAGTTGGACTAACCGTCGAGGCATTGCTTCAAACCAACCCGAATTTGAGAACCCTCTTGCGAATACCACTGGCCCTGGTGACCCTGACAGTGACACTGCGCGTCTAAAGTTTGAAGAGTTCTTCGTCTTTGAGTTTGACTGCAGTTATGGCTTTTACAAAGCGACAAATACTTCACAAGACGAACATTGATGAATGTAAAGTGTCAGCGATACCTAAGAAACATGAGGAGTATCTGCAGAAATACAGATCAGATTATGAAAATAAATTGAAAGACATGATCATGATGATAAGATTAGTGATAGAGTTTCCTGATTATTGACACGACTAAAAGATAAAGTCGGCCGAACAATTAATCAGGGTTCCCGATTTAAGCACAGTCGTAATTTTCACTGAGAGCAATCTATCTGAAAATCACGCACAAAGTTTGGAAAATGTCCGACCGCTTCTCGCGCTTATTTCTACATCGACCACGCATGAATTTTGGGTAAGATTGTATCACGGACCTAGAATAAGGAATCTTTCTAAGATTCAATCTTAGTTATTTCCCTTGAATGCGCGCGCATTCTTGGGCCTATACCGAAGTTCGGCATGTTGCAGTTTTATGTCGCTTGTTTCATAACTGTCATTTCGGAGTAGTAAAAGATCAGCTGACCGTGCTCATTGTCAGATTGTAAGGTTATTGGAGAAAACATTACTGTAAGTCCAGCTTAAATTAAAAATCTTTAAACTAGTAGTATAGTAAGAAGACTAAAACATTCCACGATCGTGACGATCCAATGCCTTAGTTAAGAATCAGAATGGGTTCCATGGGATGGGTCAGCAAACGTGAAAAGTTACAGCTAGTCTCACGAACAGCACTGCCATACGCTGACAAACCCCTCCCCAGTCTCTGAAACGTAGGCAGACGCCAGTAGTGACATCGTGATGTAATATCAGGCACTCATTGCTGCATTTTCGGTTACTGACCAGTACCGGATTATTATAATTCGAAACAGGGGAGAGAACAGCTCGAACACCGTTGTTTATATTTAGAATAAACTGTTGATCTAAAGTGACTTGTTTTAGACTCAGACTTCAAATAAGGCATCACAGTGTAGTTGTCAAAGGAAACAAAGGTGGATTAAATGCATAAACAGTGTGTAAAGCTCTGTGTCATTCCTTAAGAAAATGCTCCCACTGCTGTAGCAAACTTTTAAAAACTGTGTGCAGTTAACATCACTGGCGTAGTAGAATGCTCCATTAGTAGCGATAAGTATCCGGGAAAGAGATATTGTTAGCAACCATAAATTTGTTTTTCTGAAATGTTTCAGGAATGATGAACAGCAGTATTTGGATGCAATCAAAAAGATTATCGACTATGGCATTGTACGCACTAACCGCACAGGAATCAACACAAAGACCATATTTGGCGCACAGATGCGGTACAATTTGAGAAACAGTATGTTTGAAGATATGTTTGTCATCACTGACCAGTAACTAGTCTCATTCACTAACCAAAACTGTCATTATATGCATCCTTTTAAAAAGTCTGCCTTTCCTTACTTGTTATCATTTTATTGGACTAGAGCAAAGATATATGTATAACTTTTATAACATCATCATAGCATGGAGTCTCATTGTGTGCTGTTTCATAGAAGGAAGGAGTTCTTTTGATATCCGCAAATTTTAAAAAATGATGCTTAGGTTACCATATGGCGCACCAGCAAAATGAAGTATTCGGAATTGCTTAATTCAGTTTTGTTTAGGTTGACGTCACAATTTTTATTCAACCTTGAAGTAAACAGTTCAGTGCCTCTTGAATTAGAATAATTATTCTGTCCCATAGGTTTTCCCTTGCTGACCACAAAACGTGTCTTCTGGCGTGGTGTGGTGGAAGAGCTTTTGTGGTTTATAAGAGGAAGCACCAATGCCAAAGAACTTGCAGCTAAAGATGTACACATATGGGATGCTAATGCGTCAAAAGACTTTCTTCAGAAAACAGGTCTTGGTCATCGAGAAGAAGGTAGTATGGGTTTGCTTTTTTTTTTAAAGAAAGAAAACAGTAGCGATAGGAATAACAATTGTTGTTTGAGCTAGGTCATAGCATCAAGAAGCAAGGCCTATGGTCGGTGACAAGACCTCTGATGTCATTGTTTAGATCACTTTATTTACAGAACTGGCCTCAATTCTGTGCTTTGTTTTTCCATTCTGTTTTCTGGCTACCTCATCCTCTTCCTTATGACTGCCTTGGTGGTATAAAGGTTAAGGCATCGACCCCAAGACATACCTAAACCTTAAAAACTGGCAGTCTACAGTGCTTTAAACATTCTTGCTTTTCTGCCACCAGCACAAGTGGTTCCACCTTTAAAAGAAAAAAAATAAAATCTGCTTTGAAAAATCGACAAAGCCTGTCCCAGTGTGGCAGCACATTTACTTGTCTCAAGCAGCACCATCCTGATTAAAAAACTGAAAACCCAACCATCCAGCTCCCTTCCTTACTCCCCTCGCCTTGATGCTGGATAGGTTGTTTATTTGGTGAATATTGAAGTATATGAACCTCGATCTAAAGGGACACTAGTCAGAAAAGTTTGTAAATAGTAGCTGAACAAAGGGTGCCCAGTCACTACATGACTGAGTGCACTTTCAGCCTTAAGCTAAAGCATTCATAAAGACAGTTAATGTTAATTTTCTTTCGGCTTGACATTGCTTGTTTATAACTGCTATTGTCTCAAAACTAAAAAAAAAATTGTCATTACAGATTTTGTACCTTTCTATAAGATCCTTTTACTTTCCCTTCTGCTGTTTATTCTTAGTATTATTTGGTATATCTAATGTTTATGGCTGTGCGTCTTTAGTTAGTGCTTAGAACAAACTTTTAATTTGGTTTAGCACTTTACAGCATAATTTGTATGATCCTGTGTATATTCAGTTTGACATTATGTAGGATATATTATATAATAAACATTGTTTCTACTGGGTAAACTGTTGGTCCTTTGTTTTTTTAAATATAAAAATATATAATCTAGTGACTTGTTGATCCTCAGGGGATCTAGGCCCAGTATATGGTTTCCAGTGGCGACACTGTGGGGCAGATTATATTGATATGCATGCAGACTACACTGGACAAGGTGTTGATCAACTGGCACAAGTAATTGATCAGATACGCAACCAGTCAGATTCAAGACGCATTATCATGTGTGCTTGGAACCCACCAGGTATTATCTAGTAGATGAGTCTCATTATTCCTTAATAAAAGAATCTGACAGGTCCATTTTGTTTATTTATTTATTTTTTTAAAGTTACGACCAGCTTTTGAGATTGTGACCTCGGGCATCAAAACTGTTTATCAGTTGGCAATTCTCTGCTAGAATTCAATAAATTATAGCCCCCATCCCCTTTCTCTCCCAAGTAAAAAAGAAAGAAGCACTTTTCTGCCCAAATGTGTGCAATCCAAAACTTTGCCATGTTCATGTAGTTTGAGCTGGTTTGGGTAAATGGTTGTAATAATTCAGTTAGTAGTAGACTAATAAGTAAAGGTAGCTTTGACTGGTTCAAGCAAGCAAGTCTGCAGCCATTTTGATTTTTGACACTTTTTAAAATGTGATAATCTTTTAAAAATTGCTGTTACAGATGTTCCACAAATGGCATTACCCCCATGCCATTGCCTTACACAGTTTTGTGTCCTGAATGGAGAGCTTTCTTGCCAGTTGTACCAGCGGTCTGCAGATATGGTAGTTTTCCAAGAAGATTAAGATAAATGGCACTAAGAGAAAAAAAAATCACATAAAAGTTGATGGGAAAGCTTTTTTTTTTAAAATCTAAATTGCTTAGAATTTGTTTTGTCGTGGATGCAAGTAGTTACAAAGAGTAGTTGATGTCTTATTTAGAGTTTGTGACAGAAATATATTTACCAGAAATGGGGCCTTCTTATTTCGGTCTATTAAAAAAAATATTAAATGACATAAAATAATCGCATTCGTGTATTCAGTGGGTGCTTACTGAAAATGTTTGGTTACAGGGACTTTTATACCATTTTCACTAGAGAAATTTGACAGCAATGATAAAAAATTATTCTGAAGGAATTCAGTGTTAGGTTTTGTCCAAAATTATATGAATTACAATTCTGTAGGATATAGCTTATACTGTTAAAGCATGTTTTTTGGTGATCGTTGAAGAGTGTGCTACTATACAATCTGGCAGATCAGAAAACTTGCATTGGGTTAGATTAAAAGAGGCCAGAATGCACGTTTTAATGTTTCAGCATTTTGACAAACTATTGACTTAACAGTATTTAACATAAAGCTTCATATCAAAAATAACACAAAAGGCACATTACTCATATCTTGCATTCCACTTGTATGTGACCTACTTCTCATTATGTATGGGCGTCCGTGCACATGCATTCATGTGTATTATATATATATATACTTACTGTCTCCTCTGCTGGCCTACTTACCATTAATAATGTCCAAGTATTTTTAGCAGAGCCTATTTTATCAGTAAAAGTTGAAAGGTATAGTAATCCTCTTAGAGGTTTTTTTCCTTTTCGAGATTTTCAACTTGAAAATCTTTCGTGCATTTACAAAAATTTGTAGAGAGCATCCCTGTGTTGACCCAAGAATCCTAACCTCTTCTGCCATTTCTGTTGATTTGTCATATTGATTTCTGTGTTTGTTGGTTATGTTTTCTATGACAGAACCAAACCATTTTGATGATCATTTTAATGGTAGGGGTCAGAATGGGCTTGGAATGGCTATTACAAGTGGCAGAATTGTATGTGGCCCTGAAATTTTAGTATTTGTCCCAGGACATCGAAAATAAGCCAAATTATTATTACAATATTAATGATTACTGGTGTTGTAAAAGGTGTTAAAGCTTTTTTAATTGCTTTAACTGCTTGCTCTATGTGTGTGGGTGCATGCATATGTGTATGAGGGGGTGTGGGTGGATGGATATTTGGGTGCAAAAGTAGGTCACATTGAAAGACTGGGAAACTTAACAAACCTTATATCAAGGATATTGGCACGTGGTAGGAACAAGGACACAGGCTATGAGACTAAAGACAAAATGTAAATGTCTGGAGCCATGATGCGTTCTGGAGGACAGACTCAACACACGTGCATACATGCAGATGCCAGACACTTAACACTAACCAAGAAGCAGGCAAAAAAAATTTACTAGTAATGGAGATGTTCTAAACTTTTCACTTACCTTGTAGACTTTCAACTTTTGTAATTGCCTTGGCTACTGAAATTTCCACTTACCAAATTAAGTTTTCGGCTGGATGGTTATTTTGCAAGGTTATGACAGTCTTGGTAACACCTTTTTAGGAAAACAGACAAAACATATAGTGAAACCTGTCAATTACAACTTTGAAAAATAAAAATCAGTGTTATCTGGGAGAGGTCTTGCTAAGGAAGGATGCAATGATAAATATGCTATTGTACATGGGCTATTCTAGTAAGTAGGTAGCATCTGCAACAGCTAGCAAAAAAATTCAGTTGCCTGATAGACCCCTGATTTAGCATTTAGAACAGATTTCTAGACTGAAATATTTTTCCTTATCCCTGCTTTGTGTAGGAAGATGGGTACCTGAAGGATAAAGTGCATGATGGGAAGGGAAGTATTAACATAAAGGTTATATCAATGCAAAAAGTTTTGAATTTTGCAAGCATGTTTCTTTCCTGAAATGTTATGTTTGGGTTAGACCTTATTTGTGTAACTTTGTGTTGCAGGGACTGGGTGTACCATTCAATATCGCCAGCTACTCTCTTCTGACCCTCATGATTGCCCACATCACTGACCTGAAGGTAAGAGATCTTTGGCCCCTGTCCCTGAACCTTATGTTGCCTTCTGTGGATAGTGTATTGACTAGTGAATGTTCTTGTTTCTGAAAAGTTTTGTGTTATGACAAGTTTGTGAGACCATCAGATACTGAGAGTTTTCCAAAAATGTGATTAGCTTGCACCACAGCAGCACCATAGATGGGATGGGAGGAGAGGGGAGCCCTACTGGAGGTATAGGCAAGATTTCACAATGCGATTTCAGTACATGGAAAAATCATTGCTGGGTGGACAGGTTTGTATTTTGCTCCCATGTACAAAGTGGATATTAAAATTGCACATCGAGAGATCACTGACATTGAACATCACATATATTCAACAAGACATGAGCTTAGAAGGCACCCATCTGGTGCATAAGTCTTCAGTCCCTTTCCAGTAGAGAAACATTTTAACAGCATTCTCAAAGCTAAGATGGTCGCTGCTTTCTTGAACATTACATAACATTCACTGAATGCAGCAAACAGTGTTGTGCATTTGTTAAATGTTCTCTGGCGCAATGTGGAAGAACCAAAGCTGCATCAATAGTTGAGTGTCTATTTAAGGCTCAGAAGAAATCCATATCAGATTCAATGAAAAACAGCCTTTTTGTCATTGGGTCATAGCGCAGTCAGGTGGAAGAGGGTAGGGGAAGACAATTACAATTGCTTTAGACTTAAATATTTTATATTCATGTTTACTTTAGGTGATGTATTTTAAAATGTTTTTCAAAACAAAGTAATAATAAAATGAAATTTGTTTTTTTTTGTATCATTAAGTTGCTAGAATTGTAAGCAAAATTTAGAAACCTAGTTGAATGTTGTGTTATATGTATCACAAGCTGTTATATGGCTAGAATATTTGGGTTCAGAATGGTACGGAGTGGTTCAGATTTTGAGGAACTTTTGTTTCAGCCTGGGGATTTTGTGCACACAATTGGCGATGCTCATGTCTACGTCAACCACATAGAGCCTTTAAAAAGCCAGGTTGTCAACAGTTTGCTTAGTTCTAGAACAGTTATTATCTCAGCTTGTTGCTATTCCTGAAGCAAGCATGCCACCATTTAATTAAAACTTAAAGAAATACAGCATTCATTATATCTCCTACGACTAAAATCTAAAATGTTGACCAAAATGTTTTTAAGTTGCCTTTTGTAATTCAGCCCCTGCATCTATTATCCATGCACATAATATGTGTGGACCATGGAAGTGAAGCCATGTGCAAGTCATTAAATTTTATGTCTGCTTTTCTTGGGTCTTTAGTTTGTGGAGGTGAGGATGGGGTTGCTGTAGATGAGCTTGTTTCCATCTTTGCTCATGGGAAGCATTTGTCTTTTTGTTCCAGCTTAATCGGAAACCACGACCCCTACCAACCGTTACCATTAGGCGCAAGGTGGAAAAAATTGAGGACTTTACTTTTGAAGATTTTGTTTTGGAGGGCTATAATCCATATCCAAAAATAAAAATGGAAATGGCTGTGTAAATGTGCCAGTTAAAATATTTCAAAAACTGTCTACTTGGTCTGCATGAAAAGTCATCTGTTGAAATAAGTTATTTCTGTTGTAAATAAGAAACATTCTCTTTATACCTTTTGGGGGGATGGCGTAAGGGATTTCAATGCAAATAATTTTTGAGTTTCTTAATTTAAAGTTTGTAGTATTTGCAAGCATAGATGGCACCAATAGATTTTGTTGTGCTGTAGTGTATAACTGTTACTTCATGCAATTTTTTTAATAAACCACCGCAAGTGTTCATTTGTACAATAGTCTGCTAAAGCTGCCATTTTGTTTTGCTTAAGAATATGCTTGTATTTGTTAAATTAATATGCATGTCTCAAGTAGTTTTTAATGTTTTGACATTTTCATAGCAGGAATAAGTTTACTTCTGATGCTGTCCTATTTACCTGTTGAGTTTACATGTATAACCAGATGAGTCTAGTCTATGGCCCAGGTTGTAAATACATGTAGTTTGTATGTCCAGCCAGAAGTGGGTGTGCAAGTCTTGTATCCTTCAGTTACTTTAACTTTTCCCAGCAATACACTGCCATTGTGTAAATGCTAAACTGTTCGCAATAAATACATCTTCAATAAACTGGCATGATTATAGTAAAAGAGTTACTACATGTATAAATGCAAGTAAACTGCAAGGGAAATTAGTAATTTGCAAACATGTAACTACTTTGTTGCAGACAATCTTGTTTTTTCCACAGGAATTTATGCTTATTTGAAATGGACTCAGTTTTGGTTCCAAATGGGAGAGTGATTTGATTTAAAAAGGAAAACTTTGATTTGAAAAATCTTAATCGTTTGATTTATAAACACACATAGCTTTATTTGTGCATGCACATGTGCATAAATGCGAGTTCACAAATTGTACACTTGATAGATAAGAGGTTTTCCTGTCCCATGGCCCCCACCTCGGTTTGTTTTGGGATTTGTGCCTGCACTTATCAAGGTAACATTGTGTAACTAATGACAGTAGCTATGAGGAATTACTTCAGGGTTCCATGAAAAAAAATTTCTTAAAGGACAAAATGGCAGTTAGCAGGCCTTTATTGGAGGGCAAAAAATAGCCCTCTGTGCCTATTTGAAGTGTTAAGGGTTGACTTGAAGGACAATTGGCTTTACCTATGATGTGAAACTGCACAATTCCTCTGTGTGTGTGTGTAAAGTGTAAGAGAAAATCAACTACTTGGTTTTTCTGACTTTACATATGTAGGTGTACATTTTGTCTAACTGGACTGTACACAATAGAAAAGGTGATATTGGCCTTTTAGCATTAGTGACCTGCTGTTGCTTCTGTTAGCACTAAAAAAAAAAAAAAAAAACGATTCATACAGAAATCAAGAGACCCAAAGTAAGTGTGCAGAAAAGAATTTCCAGGCAAGGATGGCATCTGTGTACACAAAGAAAACTGTTCAATTGCATGTTATATTTCTGAAATTTGGAATACAATCTAATATATAAAGCCGAATGTGTGGTGTGCTACAAATCCGAAGATCCACACCAAGTTCAGTGCATGGGTTTCTTTTCACCCGTTGATCATAGGTCATATTTCAACCCTGTACTTAGTTGTGTGTGAATATAATAAATATAGTGAGGCCTTCATGTACATGGCTATCAGCATGCAAGGGAGATCAAAGTTCCCCTCATTTGAATACTTTCCCTTGATAAGCACTTGTGTGTAGCTAATCAAATGGCAAGCTCTGTACCTGGGCTTTCTAGGGGAGGGGGCCAATGTTTCCAGGGGTTAGAAAGAGGGGGTAGGAGGTTTAAAGCACAAGATTTGAATGGCTTGGCAATGGCTAAACAAAATTGTGTGTTTTTCAAGGTCTTTATTCAAAGAAAAAAAAAACGGGTCCCCTGGCTAGATGTGCTGTGTGGCTACAGTCGTGCTTAATCCTAAATATCGGCAAAAAAAAAATGAGTAGACCTAGCTAACAAATAAAATTAAACACGGTGAGATCAACAAGAGACTGGTTTATTAACAAAGACATGTCTGTCTAATGCACCACAATAATAACATCAGCATGTATAGACATAACATTTTATCTTTCATCTCCAGGTCCTTGAGCCTGGGTATGCTTGAGAGGAGGCAATACGTTTCACTCATGGGGGAAAAAATGATTCTTTGATATATGAATTGACATCATTCTCGTGTCCATGGTTAAATAAGTCTGACATTCTGTAAGAAGCACATCAGAAAATTTGTGAGTACGAAAAACAAAGATGTGTTGCACCTTTTAAGCATAAAGATGAAAAGATTGACCTAAGACTCAAATTTCCACTAAAGGTGTCTAGAAAAAAAAGCTATGGATAACATGCACCCCTGAGTCAAGTTTTTATCACTGCTACTGGATATATTACGCAAATTTTCTGTTTTCATATAAAGCTAGAACCAAAGCCTATGCATGTCCGACAAAAATGTCGGAGCATACAGTACCTTTGAAATGTGCGATCACTCTAATTTGCATCCAGCAGAGTCCTATGCAGGAGAGTATCCCAGTGAAATAACAGAATTGAAAATAACTGTTCTCTTGGGCATTTCCTGTCAGCGTTGCCATACCCTTGTTAACTACTCAAAAACTTTATTTCATATGAAATTACAAGAGAACTTGTTTTTGTGCACAACTGAAATACGTGTAGCATTTTCCTGACAACATTCTTGTACTGTCAGTGTTGGCACCATACATCATTTATCTCTTGCAAGTGCCTACCTTGCTTGTAGGCAATGCATGAGCCCTGAAGAATGCCCAGATAGGGTGTTTTTTTAAATAACTTATCCCTTGTATGTCCTTACTAGATACACCTGAAGGCCTCTGAAATATGGGGAAGGAAAGCTGGTTAGGTCTAAAAGATGAATATTCTATCAAATCATGACATTCGCATTTCCAGTGCTTTTAATGGTAAAAGTTCTGTATTTCTTCCAATCAGAATGTATGCATTCCTTACAAGTCCCTATTGCGGGCTATGAATATGGTGGAAAAGACCAACTGTATGTCATATTTTAAAAAGACTGTCTACACCCAATAGATATTAATGAAGAACACTAATTATGAGGATAAAATCTTTTGACAGCAGTATTAAAGCAAATTATCTCGAATATTCTCAGCCCCACCTTCCTCCCTCTCTAACACACGCACACACACACCATTATTAGCAATTGTTAACAAGTTAAATTTAAATTGGACAAAGTTTGCAAATAATGAGTATAGCCCAATGGACGTACCATATGAGTTCCAACCTTTTTCAAAGGGCTGGGGATAAAGGAGCTAGGACTAACACGAGCTTTACTGCTAGATCACTGCACAAAATTTCAACTTCATAAAACCTAGAAAGGACTTTTCCACGGTCTCTTAAATTTAGTTTTACAATTTATGAAGACCAAAGACATCTTTAATAATGAAAAGATATCCATGGGGAGAGCCAAAAACCTGTTCAGGGAAAGAAGTCGATCTGTATACATGCACACGAATACAACTTTGCAGTCCTGGCCAGTTGCCTTCTCAGCACAGAACAAGCCATCTTGAAATGGCACATCCCTTACCTTTTTTTTTTTCAAGAAAGGGAGGAGGGTCATGAAAAATTTTGCAATCTCATTCTTTCACTGGTGTTCCTGAAATGTTAACATCTATCAAGCATCTCCTCTACCCCTCATCTATCTGCAAAGCACATCCTTAAATGCAACACCGGTAAGCAAGCTTTCTGTTTCACTGGGAATAACACTGTTTGTCCTTAACTGCTGTGCCAGTCTAGTGGAAACTAAATGAAGCAAAAGAAAATCCAAGCAAGGTGTCATGGTCTGTGCAAAACACTTGTGGAACAACTGCAGATGCCCCCCACCCCAAACCAACAACAACAAAAATAAGTGCACTCACATGACCCCTGAAGAGTTCTAATCCAGATTTATGTATTTTCAATGTCTGCTGCCAATTTTGAGTCATCAATGCAATAGACAGTAATGAAATGGACTATTGGACTTTGCAATAGGCACTATCAACAAAGTATAATGGACCATAAAGGACTCAACCATAATTTACTGGAACATACATATTAGTGCAGGCACGGCACACTCTGTTAGGATCCCTAACCCTCCCCACCCCTAATTGTTGAGTAGCTGCACTCATTTTCACTTTTGCCTGGCAAGCTACATGAAGAATTTTAACAACAAACATGTTTTCCTGGTGACTCTTTTGCTTTTACACATGCATAATCAAATTTGCAAAAGCGGACTGGTAAGTAGGATGGGGATGAGTAGGTAGGAATAAAAACTTGTTATGGAGAAGGTAGGAAAGTCTTCACAAAAGTGCCCATGAATCACCAAACACAGACTAAAATGTACACATTTTTATTACTATCATTAACCCTTTCCTCTGTAACTGTTAATTTTTCATCTTTATTGCACTGATGCTGTTCACACAAACTTTTAGAATACAGGATAACACTGCAAATGTGTAGCTGCATCATAAGTTATACAAAGATGTTTTAACACTTTTCCCCTGTTCAGTACTGAACCAATTCCAAACGCTTTTCAGAGAAACCAAAAACAAGAGCAGAGGAACTGCCACTTATGTTCCAAGGCAATCCTTAAAAAAAAAAAGTAAAATTCTCGCATAAGCAAAGGGATATTCAGAACAATGTTACTTGTCCATCCACCTAAAGGTTCTACTTGTTTTATCATTGAAAGATGCTGAAAGAACCATACAACAAGCATCACTACAGAACTATCTTATGTTAAAGCATCACGGAGAATGAGAAAAAGGAGCAATTAGTCTTCAAAAGCTTATTATCATTAATGCATGGCTTAAATCTACACAGGTAGCAAAAGACTCTCAAGTTTCTTTTTAAGATTCAACTCACTGCTGTATTCAATACTATTTGCTGGATTATATCACGGGGTTGGCAGCTTGAAATAACCAAACATGAAAAATGTATGATTTGATGTTTTAAACTGCTTTTGCTCTTGAATACTAAGAAAGGGGCGTGCCATCTCACTGGAATATTTGAACCATTCAGGAGTGGGGAGTGGGACCCTGACAATCCTATGTAAGAGATATAAAAACCACTTTTCCCATCCAACTCTCACCTCCCCACACAAGCACTCAAGCACTGGGACATTTCATGCTGACGATCCATAAAAACCCCAGCTTGCTGCACCTCCCTCATCCCCACAAAAAATTCCAGAACATTATACTGAAGATTGTTACAATTATCACAACTGCATTATCATGCAAACAATGCTGACACAGTCACTCTACAATGAGCTGTTTTGTTGTTCCACTCAAATCATCATTATTACAAGCTGGGTTTCATGCAGTCATCAAGCCCTTAGGAGCAGCAAGAGATGCTTTGCCCTAGCCAAAGTACCTCAGGCAGCTAGCAAGCCATTAGCTTGTGACCTCAAACCACTAGGTAACATACTACAATTGCTTGCATAAGGAGCTTGTAGATTTTATGAAGGCAAAAATGAAATCAAAAATAAAAAAGAAAGCAGCCAAAAGGATACTAGCACCATACAGATAAGAGAGGAAAATCATCAAAAAAAAATGTTCAAGTTAAATAGAAAAATAAGCAAACAAAATCAAGCCTTAAACCTGTTTTTAGCAAACTCTTGTCCTAAATCTTTTAAGTCTCACAAGGAATTTAAAGGCTGGATTGATTCCTCTTGTATATCCTTGGCCCTAAATAACAACTACCATAGCATGTGAAAAGTGAAAGTGCTCTATAGTACTGACGAAACTTTGCTTGCAACAACTGTAAGTTGCCAAGCAATTCATTGCACTAAACACAGTGATGAAAACGACCTAAAAAAAAAGCACAATTTTATCACAGGACAAAAACCTGTTCTTATATTAAACTAATTAATATATGACGGTCCCAGTATGATACACGGCAGAAAATAAGTAGAACAAATAAAAAACCAAAAGAAACACTTGTTTACAGTTTAACTTGAAGCAGGACTGCTAATTGTCCTACACTGTTTCCCTCAAGGTAATACACAAAATAGATGTATTTATGTAAACATAAAATTGGGGAAAAGTGGAGGGAACAAAGCAATCAGACTGAAAGTGTAAATCTTGATATGAACACAGGAGCTAACATCATTTCTGATAAGAATTATTATGAAGGCATCTCTCTACTCTTGCCAGAAAGGGAATGCAGGAGGAACTAATGCAGACAGATCTGGCCTCCTTGTAAAAAAATATTGGAAACAATTCTTGTGCCACGCATCTAACTTCCTATCATGCAGAAAAGCAATCAACTAGGCATACACATAACTTCAGTTTGAACAGAACAGAAATGCAGTTTTGTCTAATATAGGTCAACCAATTTCACAGCCATCCAAATTCTGATAAATAAAGTTTGACACTTAAAGCAACATATTATAACAGCTTGATTCTGACCACCAGTGAAAAAAATATCCTTCAAACCACAGAAACTCAAATACAGGACCTCTTAAAACAGAAAACCAAAAATAATCCTTGCCTAGGCCTGGGTAAATGTGTCCAAAATATGTATTTTTCTGCTTTTAGCACTGGAAACCGGCACACTGCGGACGCAGCATCTTTTCCACACAAGCTTGCTGCATTGAAGCTGGTCCATTCAGCTAATCACAAAATGCTTGAGTTAAAAACTGTGCCCAGGGCAAGCTCACATTCACACTGCCACATCCGCCCACAGCCATACACTAGGACATCTCCGTGTCCTGGGAATGCTCTGAGTGGGTCATCACATCAGCTGAGCCCTGCAAAAATAAATTAGACATATTTCACTAAACAGAACAAAAAGGACTTCAGGGTCAACATGTTCATGACTCAAAGTAGACAGATTGACAGCGATGTATATTTGTGCTATACAAACAATTTTTTTGAACAACTTTTATCGCTGCATGTGTGTGGGTGTGTGGTTATACTTGCGTGGTTGTGAAACAAGAAAACATCACTAAGTGTCAGAACTGAATCGTGAGCCTCTATGTAAATTTAAAAGTTACATCTGTCCTTGAGCTTACATAACCCATAATCCTGCTAGGATATAAAAGCTCCATTTTTACATGTGGGTCCAATTTGAAACTGCTTTAAAAGCAATATAAACAGATTTATTTATACCTTGTGAAAGAAAAGGTAAGTTGATAGAAAGCCTTTTAAAGCAATAAATGTAAATGCTCTTCATTTTAAAAAAGTGATTTGAATGAAGTATACAGTTTGCAAGAACATGTGTTTATGGTTCATGAAAGACAGATGCCAATATGACTAGCGATAGATGTCCATGAATATGGCTTATGACTGTCTGACCACTGAACCCCTTTATTTAGAATTATTCTGTCAAGTAAAATCCTATTCATCTGGCTTGGGCACATCCTGAAATGGATAATTTTTACCCATAATGTTAAGTCAACAACAGGCCACAAGAATATGTAATGTTATCAAAGCTTGAAAATAGATCAGCAACTCCTGCGTGCTCTCACTAGTCTAGTGACTTGTTCGAAATGATGGAAAGAGATCTTCCCTATTAAGACTTGGCAAGGTCTGTCCAAATCAGCTCTTAATGGGGAGGGCTTTTAGGAAAAACTGATGACGTCGATTGCTTAAATTTACGAACCATGTCTTGTCCCCCCCCCCCAATTTTTTTTTAACCTTTCTGGTTTAAACGTGTCTGAAAACAACTGCTACTATATTTTCTGAAATAAACGTTCATCCCACTCTGCCTCCAGTCACAATCCATTTTGTTAGACAATGAGCTCACTCACATCCTTTACATATTGTATGTACCAAACATATGTGCAGGTGTGCACACACGAGTTTGCATAAACAAGCACATACATGCCTTCTTTTTTTAAGTGCTTGGTTCAATAACGTCACAAAGGTTCTCCCTTTTCAGAAGCATGTATTTTTGTATGCCTCCCTTCCCCATGTTTTTCTCACCCCTTCCACTATTCCAAGACTGACTTAAGCGATATTGCAACTGTGATGCCACACTGGCAGTCTCACTTTGGTCACTGATGCCAGCAGAGCATTTTTCATTTATTCCTTAAAAGTTTACAGTTAGCGCTATTACAAAATTTTGATGTAAAACAAGGGAACTGTACCAACCTAGAAAACGACAAAGACGAAGACAATCTATATGTTTTGGGGCACTACCCCTTCATCAGGACGACACAAAAACGACGAAAAAACGAAAAAGAAAAAGACTTAGCTGCAGTGGATGTGACACGTGGGCGGCATAGCAGGAGAATGACAAAGGGACAGTGAGTAAGAAGGGTTAAAAAGAGGGACAGCCAGTCGCAAGGTGGGTAGGAAAAGGGTAGAGAAGGATAGGGTTGGAGAGTGGGCGGGGGGGGGGGGGGGGGNNGAGAGAGAGAGAGAGAAAACAGCGCGGGTAAGGGGGCGTCGGTGTGAGAGAGAGAGAGAAAGTGGGAGGGAGGTGAGAGGAAAAGTAAGAGAGCGACGGAGGGGTGAGGGGGTCAAGCGAAAGGAGGGGGAGGGTCAGTGTTTTAGGTTGAGACCTGTGGATGCCATGGTGCCAAAATGGGTAATGAAGTAGGACTCCATATTCTTACGGTCAATGGAATCGCCCTTCATTTTCCAGATACAACAGACCCTCATGTTGTCAGCTGTGTGTGTGTGTGGGGGGGGTGTGTGTGTGTACTGAAATGACGTGCAACTGGTGTGTTTCTGAGGTGTTTAGTGTCACCTAGATGTTCTGTGAAGCGGATGTTGAGTGTGCGTTCTGTCTCACCGATGTAGAACAGGGTGGGGCTGAGGGTGCATGTGATAGCGTAGACGATGTTGCTGCTGGTGCTGGTGAAGTTGCGTTTGATGACAAAGGTGGTATTGGGTCTGTGGAGTGTTGTGACAGGGTTCAGGTAGGGGCAAGTGTGGCAGCGGGGGACATTGCACGGGGTGGAGCCGCAGGAAGGGAGGAGGGAGGTAGTCGGTTTGAGTTTAGAGTGTACTAGAAGGTCTCGCAGGTTCTTATCCTGCCGAGATGCTAGAAGGGTTTTTTTTTTTTTTTGAAGAGGTGGGGTTCGGACTTAGACAACAGGTGCCAGTTGGAAAGGAGGATCCTCCGTACTGGGAGGTTGTGAGGGTGGTGGGCCAGTACAGCGATTGGCCTTGGTTCCGTGTGTCTGGGGTGGTGGGACGGTTGCAGTGTAAGTGCGCGTGGTGTGGCGGCACCTTTCTGTCTAGCAGAGTGTAGAAGTTTGGGTGAATAGTTGCGGGCGAGGAAAAAGTCTACCATTCCGTCGGATTGTTCAAGGAAGTCAGTGTCATCAGAGCATAATCTGCTGAGTCTCAGAAACTGCGAATAGGGTATGCTGTGCAGGGTGGAGGGTGAGTGAGATGAGTGGAAATCAAGGTAGGAGTGTGAGTCCGTAGGTTTGTAATGGATGGTGCTGCAATGTTATGTTGATGTCGAGGAATGTGACAGAGGTGCATGAAATGGTGTAGGTGTATTGAATGGAGGGGTGGAAGTGTTGTATGTACTGCAGTAACTGAGACTCAGGGAGGGAAGTGCCGCCTAGACCCTCGTCGATGTAGCGTCTGTATAGTTCTGGGATGGGGCCCGTGTAGCTGTTGCGGATGTTATGTTCGAGCCAACCCATGAAGAGACAAGCATAGCTGGGGCCCATTTTGGTGCCCATCGCCACGCCGCTAATTTGGTGGAAACAGTGGCCGTCACTCGAATGTGCTGAGTTTGAGGACCAACTCTGCCAACCTAATCAGAGTGCGTGTAGGAGGGTGGGGGTCGCTGCGTGAGTGGAGGAAGAAAGTGCAGTCAAGCCATCAGTGTGGGGTATGGATGTGTATAGGGATGTGATGTCAAGGGTGAAGAGGAGGGTGGGTGTGAAAGTGTGGGAGGAATTGAAATGGTCCAGGAGTCTGAGAGTGTCTGTGGTGTCTTTGATGTAGGTGGGGAGCGACTGTACGATGGGCTGAAGTATGGTGTCTAAATAGTGGGAAATGTTCTCTGTGGGGCAGCTACAAGCAGAGACAATGGGTCGGCCAGGGTTGTTATCTTTATGTATTTTGGGCAGTAGGTAGAAGGACGGTTGTTTCGTGTCTTTCTTGATGAGAAGTTTGGCTGATGGTGGCAAATCGGCCAAGTCAGTGGAGGTGCGGATCACTTAAGAGATCGTTTTCATGTCAGCCGCAGGTGTTGGATCAGACTGAAGGTGGTGTCTAGTAGCTGCCAGTGCGCCTCGGCTATGTATAAATTGCGATCCCAGATGACGATCGCACTGCCTTTGTCGGCTGGTTTGATGACGATGTCGGTGCGTTGCCGGAGGGACTCAATGGCTTGGAACTCATGCACTGACAGGTTGCTGTGACGGATGGGCTTAGGGCGTAGGTGGGATATTTCAATGCGGCACTTGTTGATGTAATGTGTGGAGATGTCGTGTGGTGGTTCCCGTGGCCTGCGAGGTGCGAACAGTCGTAGGAAGATATCGGCTGTCGTCGAAGGGGGAGGCTTCGGTACTGATTGAAGCGCAGCCATCCACCATAGGGTGCAGAAAAAGTGGTCGCAGTCAAGGAGTGTTTGGTAACGGCTGGTAAAAGGCCGGAGGGGGATGAATTTCAAATTGCAAGCTCTCCACACTTACACAGGATCGTTGCGGGTCAAGAAAAATCCCCCTTCAAACCCCCCGCTTCCCGTGGCCTTGCTGCTTTCGGTCCCCACCACCACCTCCAGCCCCCCACACTCCAACCCAGTTAAATGTATCCCTGACAACCTCCCCTTCACTGATGCTGAGAAATCGGTGCTGGACAAGGGCCATGCGCCAAATCCACTGCAGCTAAGTCTTTTTCTTTTTCGTTTTTTTTTGTCGTTTTTGTGTTGTCCTGATGAAAGGGTAGTGCCCCGAAACATGTAGATTGTCTTTGTCTTTGTCCTTTTCTAGCTTGGTACAGTTCCCTTGTTTTACATTTAATTTGGGCTTATCCTCCAAGCAGCAGTCACTTGTTTTTCTTTTAAAATTTTGATGGGTTCACACCATACATCTATGCAGTGCACGAATCTGACACAACCAATACCATACAGTATTGTAGGAAGAGCCATCAAACACTATGTTGATCATGGCTAGCAACCAGTTTACTAAATACAAAAGAGCAATCACTCGACTTATTCCATGTTAAACTATGAAGAAAAATTCAGTGAACTAAATGCTGGCCTACCAAGGTTAAATCCCTGCTCAGCTGGTTGGAAGTTCTAAGCGAAAGCATATGGCACCGAAGATGGAATGCATTATGATAATATGAATAAAGCCAGTCATGTGACAAAGGAACTGTACCATTTTCTCTTCTGCACATTACCAATTACATGCTGTCACTACCTGAAAGTTTTCCACATTAAAATTTCAACTGCAGACAAACCGAAACAGTGTTCTTCAAAGTAACTTTTAGCTGGTGCCTCAACTTCCTTATTAATATATCAAAAACTGAAAACAAAAACAAGTGCAGGGGCATATTTGGGAATTTCCCTTGGCAGAGTAAACGGTTTTAGCCCCCTTCCCTCTCCCAACATTTTTTTTAACTCAATCGTGACGTGTGCGGAAAATATTCTGTGCAGCATAGGCCACGCTTACGAGCAAATGCGGACAATAAACCAAGCAACTTTGACAATTTATTTATGGAGAATCGCTAATCGTCTAAGGTAAAGAAATCTTACATTCGAAAGCTGAATCATTTCTTCACGAGTTGATTCCCTTTCACTACGTTTAGACCGGTTTTCGACCACAATTCCAAACAAGTAAAAAATGGCTGTGTCGTGTGTATCCACAATTGTCTCTTGAGAAATGCTAGATTTACTCTTCAAATGACACGCTGATGAGGAAAATAACATTGTTTTGGAAATTTACTGTGATAAAGTGGATGAAGACAAGATTATTTGTGCCTGAAAGACACAAGAGAGTGATTACGAAGAGAAAAAAGAGCGAGCACGTGTTATAAATAGTATTGAGACTGTGTATAAGGAATCCTGAGGATTTTTTGATTACTTCAACTTTGGTTGTGTTTCCATCAAAGGATTTTACAAATTATGGAACAAGGTCCAAGAAACACAGTAAGAAATGAGTTTTCTTTATTTATTGTAGTTAGATACGATGTTTAAATAAATTTTCTATTGTTTGGGGGGATTTTTTAATGAATTTTTGAAAAAAGGCTAAAAATCCCGCGTCCACAGGGACGGTTCGAGCTAAGAACACTACGGTAGCATTGTGTTAAATGGCAAAAGCTTTAAAGGGGACTAACTCAGACTCAAAGCAATCATGAAAAGTCACCATACTCCAAAATCAGTTAGTTACAAATTGCTTTGGGAAGGTAGTTATTCTGATCGAGCCAGAGGTGGGTTTTTTTTTCAAGTGGTGAATAAAATTTTGATCTTAGAATGCAGGAGATCATTATTGGAAAGGCATAACAAGGATGTTCCACTGTACAGTCTAAATAAGCACAAAGAAAACCAGCAAATCTGACAATCCACATTGCATCTGCATTTGATGAGGTAACTGAAGGAAAGTCCCAGCATCATCTAATAATCATGTTCGCTCTTCCAGACAGTACTTAAATAGAATGCCACCCAGATACCACTTAAGTAGAATGCCACAGCAGAATGTATGTTACCCATCAAAACAGTTTGATCATACCCAAGTCTACTTTTGACTCACTTGGAAAAGCCAGCGTGCAATTGGTGATGCAGGCATGGAACTGGGCTGATCGGAAATGTGTGAAATGGTGCTGGCACATGGCGTTCCTGGCTGCACTGTGGATATAGAACTTGCAGATGACACAGGGACCAGCGCCATCTGACTGTGGTTGTACAGGTGATTGTCATCGAGGTGCTGCTGCTGAGGCCCAAAGTTGCCAAAACGAGACATCTGTTGCGTCAGACCAAGAAGGCCATTCTCCTCCACCGTAACTATAACCCAGATCGCTTCTGGAGGGACAAACAAAAATTCCCAACTGAATCCACAGATGTATCCTACCTCACATGATCTGAAACTCTGCATGTATCCTATATGCTTAGACATTTGAAATTATACAAGCAGCACTAAAGCAACAACTGAGCTGCATTGTCAACATCAATGTTATTAATTCTGAAGAGGTATCCTCTCACCAAAATATTTCAAGCATGCTAAAAATGAGATAAGACCAGGTATCTTTCAGGGCACCTGCCAAAACCAAAGTTCTTCTAAGCTTACCTGCAGACTACAAAACAGCAACGACAGCAAACTCCAAACCCAACAAAATCAAAAAGTGATTAATTTTTTTAAATAAATTTTTACCCCATGGAAAATACAGTGAAGCTCTAAACAATTTCTTCAAAGTCACCAATCTCTCGAAAGGAAACTTATCTCTGAAAGATAAACATTGTGTACCATCACTAATGCCACGATAATGGCAAAGAAAGATGTCAAGAAGGGTAGGGGAGGTAATCTGCAAGATGGAATCTAAGAGGCGTAACTGAAAAAAAAAACCCACTCACCTCCGAAATAATGACCAGTAGGGGTGGACATTCGCCACTGACCCTGGTATACACCTGTGCGCATTGGGCTTGTCATTTCTATGCAAAAGCTATAGACCTCTCCCGGTGCTAGAGCATCCACAATGTACCAGTCTGTTACTCCCATGTTTTCACCTTCACAAAATCGCAGGCTGCATCCTGGTGGCCAGGCCTCTGTACCTGCACATGTAAATTTTGCCACAGTGATTAAACGGGTTCTGAAATCTTCAATGTTACAGCAGACATTTTTTGATCATCTCTACAACTCCAACTGCAAGACAAAGAAGTGAGAAAATAAGCTTTTCCAGCTTCAGTGTCTGGGTAAAGTCATTCATATCTACCCAAGCAAACACTATAATTCAAAACGGAAGACTGAAAGCCAGCTGTCAAAATTGTCCTTTCATAATTTTTTCAGAAATGGGGAATAGGAGCAACTTCCCTCCTTTTGATGCTGAAGTCTGATTTGCTTGCTCTGTGCAAGTGCACAGCAGCATACCAAGCTGCATTTTCAAGAAGTCTCTAGAATATACACAGCTAGTAATGTAGTGTGCAGGTAAATAAGTCTTCCTCTGAATGGTTCTATTTGTAATTCACTGAACAGGAAAATTCTTACAGGGGATCATTACAAAAGGGGAAGCAAGGAACTCAGGACTGCTACTTTAAAAAAGAAAAATACATATGTTCCTGCAAAGCAACAATCCACTGTAACTTTTTTTTTTGTTGTTGGTAAAGTGAAAGAAGGCTTTGCTCATGATATTCGGACCATCATTCATGACTCTGATGAAGCAAGGGAGAGAACACATGAAGGAACGATGGGAGGAAATAAGGAAAATAGTGATAAATGAAGTTATATTTCAGACCTGAAATAGAATATAATGGTAGGCCAAAGCCTCCATCTGATTAGTCTGCTTGAGACAATGAGACTGACACATCGCATGTAAGCTACTAAAATAAGTACAAAGTGAAAAACCAAAACAGCATTATAACATTCACAAGAATAAACACACTTTTTATTTCACTGTTGGTGGCAAATGGTAATAAAATACAAGGGCAGGTAGGATATTTTTAAAATCTGGAAAAAATCCATGCAAGCATGTTTATACAGAACTATCACATTATTTAACTTACCTGTGTTCTGAATCTGCCATGTTTTCAAAAACTTAGTACTGGGTGGCACAGCCTCTCCTTCTCCAACAGTGGCATCTTTTATCAATGCCATGGATGGTAGGGCTATTGCTGGCTGCTCAAAGTCGTAATAGGAACCAATTGCTGCCTGAAGATTCCTG
Source organism: Lanistes nyassanus (assembly GCA_004794575.1). Taxonomy (NCBI): domain Eukaryota; kingdom Metazoa; phylum Mollusca; class Gastropoda; order Architaenioglossa; family Ampullariidae; genus Lanistes; species Lanistes nyassanus. Next base: position 22,955 of record SMGT01002112.1, on the reverse strand, counting down.
CAGGTTCAAAATATTACAGCCATTACAAGGAAAATTACTGGATCATCTTAAGTATTCGCCTTACCCCTCCCCCCATAAAAAAACAAAAATATATATATAATGTCGTAGCGAATGATGAAGCATTACGTAGTTAGAAGAACCATCAGTTGTATATCATTCTAGAAACAAGAGGGATGGGGCAAACCTTGAGGGAACATTTGTCAAAGTTCTGCTATAAGCATATCCGCTGCATAACAGATTATTACTGAAAAATAATGGCGTGGTTTGACTCAGTGGTCACAATAATGATGTGTAGGAGTACAAAAACCGAAAGAGCTTATTTTTTACGTGATCTTATGTACATTATATTATTTCTCGAATGGGCTTTTAATTTTTCCCCTTCCTCACATCCGTGGACCCTTGAGATACCCCTCCAGTACCCACCATCGACATTAGCGTACTTTTTTCCTCGATAACATTTGTTCTGATTACTTAACATTCTTGGAGGAATATTATTCTCTGCGCCGAGAGGAACAAGTGACTATAATAATAAAAACACTGATTATTCATAAAATTCAACCAGCTGATTCAGTCGAATCAGTGATCACCCAGCTGATGAAGCATTTTCATAGCTGGTGCTTAGATTCTACCTGATTTGATGTCCACTCCCGCAGGGCTCCTACGGTTATCTTTGAAAAATGAACCTGAAAAATTTAATACTACAATTTATGGTAAGACAGTTAAACTTTCTTACCAATTGTTCATGTCTAAGAAAAACGCACAACATTCCGGATTCAGCTTGTTTCCCAGCAGTTTCTGGAACTCTGAGATGAGAACTTCTCGATCTGTAGTACCTAAAGCACTGAACTGCTGAAGCAGTTTTCCATCGAGATCACTGTCTACATCCATCACAGGCACCCTTGATGCTGCTTCATATGAAAGTAAGAGGTCACCCGTGCAACTAGACAACAAAATACACTGCTTTCTGCCTGGGGGACCGTCACATGTAATGACGCCCGATTGCAGTGACGATGTATCCTTATTGCGCATGCGTTAGAACCATAGCCTGCTGGGAAAACTCTCATGCAAATTAGCCATGCGGTTACGTTCGTAAATAAATAGTTGTAGAAAGTCATGGTTGTAATTCGATTGCAACAAAAGGGAACAATAAGGATAATGAATCTAATATTTCTATATACCATGAAGGCCTTTACTGTTGCTTTACAAGTCAGGTAGAGCTTTTACACATTCCCATGCTCATTTGATTGCTTGAAAAGAAGTAACAGAGCTTAATAATATACCGCGCCGATTTCAGAATTGTGGCAGGAACGTCTGATACGACATTGAGTGATTGATGCGAATGGTAGTATATGAGAGTTGCACTAAAGAAACTACAGTGTTTTTTGTTTGTTGTTGTTTTGTTTTGGTTTTTTGTTTTTGAAAGTTTCAGGTGTTTGATTTATATATTGATCCTCGAGCAGACGAACCTAACTGGAGATTGAGACTGCTCGCAGACTTTTTTTTTTAAAGATTATTTTAAACGAATTATCCAGTGAATTTTAAAAAACTCAGACGGCCATTCTTTTAAGAGCAAATTAAGAGTGTCCCATTCCCGCCACGCCTTCGAGCATTGCAGCATTTAAAATTAAATACCAAGCAAGCAATTAACAAATCACTCATCATACAAATCACATATCATAGCAGCGATCGAGGTACTGCATGGAGCTGGGTGGGTGTGGCTGGGGATGAAAAGACGTCAAGTGGTTGTGGGTGCGCGCGAACGTCAGTAGGTTTGGGCACCAATCCCCCCCCCCCAAGAACAATATTTAATGAATCGCGGACGGGTAAACATTTTAAAAATGTGGATGTATGAGGCGCGAAGAGGGAATGGATATAAGGCTCATGATATATAAAGAATTCCATTTTTAACTACATAGAACTGCGTGTTCTGTAACTATAGAATTGCTGATCCTCTCTTGGCGCTCCATACAAGACCGGGACTTAATAAGTGCATGCATTATTATAATTACAATATTAAATGTACACAAAACTTCAAGCTCAGACTGATCGATCGGCCACTTGCATTGCTTAATATTGTTCGCTTGTATGAAATTTCAGAACTTAAAACTCATTGTCAATAAATTGGTATCCTTTAACTGGACCAAGGGTTCGAGATTGGAGTGGATCCCTGCTTTGTAACTCATCCACAAAGGGGAGCGGGGTCGACACAGAAAAATAACCATTTATAGAACTTGCATGAGATTAGACTTTGATTGATTGTCCGTCAAAGAGGCTATAAATTGTGTGCGTGCGTGCCTGCGTGTGTGTAAGCTCCGGGCTGTTTTTTTTTCATTTCAAATTCAAGACGGACTTTTCCATTTGTCATCATCTCAGTCTCGTGAACTAGAAAGTCGAAGAGGGAACATGTCTGTGGGACGCAACTTAGACAATCTCTGCCATCCTGATCTGTCTTCTGCTATGCGTAGCAAACTGGAATGCCAATTGCAATAGGTCCTGTCCATTTCTTGATGTTGTCAAACCATGCAGCTTTTCCTTTGCCTTCTTCTCCTCCTTCCGCTTTACGTGTGCCTATTTTGCAAGATGATCTTAGGAAGTGTATGACAAGGTAAGTTAAGATCATACTTTATTTCCCACATCCAAGCATAGGGCTTTTTCTTGATGTCACAGACCAACAGACCAATGGGACACTTCCCCATACACGCGCACCCACACACGCACACAGCACACTCGCCCATGCTGCAAGCGCACACATCCCCGCACCCCCACGAAAGCGAGCTGTTTTAGTTTTAAGTGCTCTAAAGCGTCTGCCCGATGGAATGAGTTCGAACAGCTGGTTATAGCTAGGTGGGTCACATCAGCAGCGATGTTCCTGGATCTGCAAGCAAATAGGATGTATCCATTGTGTGGCCAACCCACGGGAGCTTGCTTTTCTTGATGGTGCCGAGAAAAGGCTTCTGCACTTTATGGTGACCATAGCCATGCAGTCTGTCTACTACATTGCTGTCATATAGACACATTTGTTTTGTGTTCCGTTTAGGAATTTCTGATGAGTTTATGGAAACATTTGGTCTCAAAGGCTTCAGTCTTCTTTTTTCCGAACTCAGCTGTCAGTGTCCTGCTTTCACAGCCATTCTGCAGGATGGAGATGTTTAGAGCTTTGTAGAGCTTGATCCTAGTGGGATTGCTGAAGAAGTTTGTATTGTTCCTCCAGAATTTGCTCAGATTTGAAATGGTTCGATCTGCTATGGCAAGGGCTCGTCTGATCTAATTGACTACTGTACTCGATCGTCCGTCTCTGATAAGGGTAGACCCAAAGTATTAAGCAATTTCCACTTCTTCCAGCTTGTCTTCGTTCAGAATGACGTCTGCGTGGGTGTCGGTACTCGGTTATACTGCTGACCATCACTTTTCTCAAACCTCATACTGTTCCATAAGCCTCCGGATATTCTGCAAGACTGTCACTTCCTGCAGTTTTTGGCTACTGCGCCTCCCGGAAGGTTGATGCCATCAGCCGATGGGTGCTGGGGGACTAAGTCGGGTCCGTCTGTCATTGGTCTCTCCAATACAAAACCTCTCAATTATAGTTCCTGCCAGTGTTGGTATCTCGGCCAATTTTAGCATTCCAGTCCACGGACTTTTATCTAGAAACCCAAGTCCGTGTACCAGTCTCATTTTGTACTATATGATGCTGTCCTTCTTGGAGATGTTGCTGATAGTTTTATCTATAGCTCACCATAGATCGATCGAATTCTTTCGCTATAATCGTCATCGTCTTCACGGTCTTGGTGTGTATGTTAATTGGTGCATCTCCCCATGTGTAATCACACAATCATGCAGTTGGCATCCTCACTCCAAGCTGAAGTAGACTCTACAATTCTGCTTTGCACAAGCCACTCCTCCGCTGTCCGAAAAAAAGTAGTATCAAGAGTTCTATTTGATTTTTATGCTGACACATCTGACATCTCGCTTGCTCAACACTTTATTACCACAGATTCAACGGCAAATAACGAGAACTGCAGTAAAGAAGTCTTGTTCTCTCCGTTCACCTCCGCGCACACCGTGGAAAAAAAAACAAGGGGCACAAAACAGGGAAAGTTATCTTCTGTTTAATTACATTTACTCATGGAAATTAAACATATGAGGATTGCCTCTAGAATCATATTAGCGATTTCTATACATTTGTTTTCCAAAATGTCGGTTTTCCGCAGTAGCTTAGACTATGGCTGATGCAATAGCCAAATACTGAAATAGGGTTACGGTAAATACATCTATGACATACAAATTCATCGGTGCTATTTCACAATACAAGGAAACAATTTCGTCTACTTAAAGATTTTCATACATTGGTAGTATTACTAAATTCTTATATTTTCAAAACATGCAGAGGAATTTTCATTCTTAATGTGGAACTATGTTTTATACGCCGAGGCTATGACGTCACATTTGTGTGTTCCAGTTCCGTCTTTATAGTATTCTAAAATGGCAGAAGAACGAGAAGCATAAGGCAAGTCTAATTGCGTTTTCAAGCGATGGCTTTCTATAATCAAACAGAGAAAAGAAGTGTTAAAAGTGTAGGAGGATATTCCTTCATTAGTATCACCAATCATTTAAAGTTTTCCGACGATTATCTGCTGTCCAGGTGGTGTGACAGCTTGCCGACGCAGTTCTCTCCGCAAGGCACGGTTGAGACAGTCGCTGTGTGCCATTTTTGTGCGTTGATTTCAGAATCGGAGTCTTTCTGTAAATGTTTGTCTAACAGGATTATTTCAGTTGGTTGAACTATTTGGATTTGAGTTGACCTCTTACGGCGTTGTAATGAAGGCTGCATCTGGCGGACAGAGGCAAACATTTCGGCCCGATAAACCTACAAATGATGACATAACCGGAACGACCCACATTTCAAAGCGCATGATGCCGCCTCTTCTTCGCCTTGACAGCACAGGTGAGGTTTCGTCCGTCAGCTTTGGTCCAGGGGAAAGAATGGGTCAGCACAAGGTGGACGGTAATCGTTGCCACTCGGTAAACAAGGCGTTGATTAGTACTACTTCTTTTATAAATAACTTAGTTGCACGCGTTGCCCCAGCGTCTGCTCGCAGTGCAGCACCACTGACGAACGAGAGGCACGGCCACTTGTCGAACATGGCGAGGAATTACAATGATGAAATAAATTCTTTTCCAAGTAGCGGTGTTTGTTCGGGTCCTCCGATGGCTCGTGTTGTTAAAGTCTCTCCGTCACCACCAAAAGCCAACAGGTACAGACTGTGGGGATCTGTCTGTGAGCAGTACCCTTGGATGCAGAAAGGAGTATTTCCTTGCCACATTTTCAGCGCTATGCATAATCGAATGAACTCACCAGCGGACTGGCGTGGTCCTCTAAACCCAAACGTCGGGATTTTTGGGTCTTTTAGTGACTCTGCCTTGGACGGATTCCACCGCGTCAAAGCAGGTAAGAGAAAGCCACTGAGCCCACAGCCGTCACTAGAGGCTACAGAAAGAGCGTGTGGGGGTGTTGACGTTCCAGTAAATACATCCTTGCATGGTGAATCCGGGGCAGCTATGGCACAGATATGTTGTGATGAATCAACGCCAAGTACTGTTGTGAATAAAGCAACTGACTTTTCTTCCTGTGCCAGTAGTAGCAGTAGCGAGGGCATGGTGGATCAAACTTCTTCTAGAAGTGAACTGACAGGGGCATCGGTCGCAGACAGCGAAGAAGACATCAGGGAGGAGGGAAAGGGTGAAACTACTAAAGAGGAAGATGATGATGATGATGACATAATCTTTGAGGACTGTGTCGATGGTGCTGCGTTGCCTTCTTGGAAGGACTGTAAGATGGTCTCGGACACTGATGAGGATGGTATTGGTAATGATTCTATGGTTAAAACAATTCACAGTTTTTGTATTCAGCCGTCGCAGTCTGATGATTCCTCTGACTGGGATGATGAGGATGATGACACAGATGAAGATAAATATGAATCCAAAGATTTATTTCCCTGTGGGCTTACATTCAATAGTTTAGCCAGCTTTCTGCCTGGATACAAGAAATGCAACTTGGAAAATCAGCGGGCCAACACCACCTGGTCAAACCATTATGGCCCAGGACAGCTTCCAAGTCAACGAAGTACAGTGAAGGTAAGGTTAGAAAATATTGTGTATGGCAGAAGCTGGGAAAGGTGTTATACTGCAAAATACCATAGAAGTAACTAACTTGGACTAATATGTGTGCTGTGCACATGCAGAAAACACTGCACATGCTGTTTCTGGCAGAACCTGCAGTATGGGTGCAAGACTTCGTGTATTTACATGGAAGTGCATATAGCACAAAAATTGGCCTTTTTTGTGCAAGTTGTGCGCTGGCTTCTCATATATATTTATATAGAGAGAGAGCGCACGCACACGGAAATTTGTTTGAAGTATAACAGAAATTTTGTGCTTGCACCCATGCTTCAGTAAACAGTTTATAAAAAGATGCACATCTGGTGGAGATTACTTTGGATTAGTTCATTGTAAGTGAAACCACTGCAGCTGGAATATCTTTTTTATGATTGTACTCGGTGTATAATGGAAATTTGTCGAGATAGATTGAAATGATACTTTTGACTCAGGGGAAAAACCAGTGGCTTTATCATAGATACTTTATTCTTACTAGACCACAACCATACAGTTCTGTTGCTGTATCAGTTTACCAAAGTCCCATTTTCTTAATCTGGGGACTATAGTGAAGTAACATTTTTTTTACATCCTGTTAGTGTTACCAGACAGCATGTTTTCTTGTACAATTTTAACCTGTAGCATTTCTTTAAATAAACACTTTTAGTTGTAGACTTTACCATTAATTTATAACGTGTATCCTGGTAGACTTTTACCTTTCTGGCAAACTTGGCATCGGGAAATTGAAATTTGAAAGAAAATTTTGTGGATGCACTGTTTGCAGGTGACATTCAGCTGTGGGAAGGGAGTGGACCAGGAGATTTGGTATGACAGAGAGGCAGAAGAAGTTCCAATGGCGACCTTTATGGAGTTGGCACTGGAGAAAAAGGATGGAACACAAAAAAGAAAATGCAGAAAACATTGTTCAAGCTGATGATTCCTTTGGATTAGCTACAGTTAATTTGGTCATTCTCATTGTGACTTGAGCTGAAAGACTGTGATTTTCAAATGTGATAGTTTTGTAAAATAAATTAAGAACTTATGTTCACATCAATTTGAATGTACATTCGTATTGTCCCAAAACGTAAATGGTGGCATGAGAGAGAGCATAAGGTTCGATACTGCATTCCCCACCTTCATCATTAATACTTATAGTAATATGAAAGCATTTCGTCAAGGAACCTTGGTTCATTTTGCTTGTAAACAGTGGGATACAATTGAAGTGTTTTATTGCAAAAAAAAATCAAAACTGCTTGTAACATTAACATGCACCCCCTCATTTCAGAGAAACAATGATGGCCCCTTCCTCACTTTTTGCTAAGAATTGTGTTTTTCAAATCTTCAGACAAGCAGTTGATCAGATTTTATTGCCAGTGTAGGACGATGGGGAGCACTTAAGTGATTTAAATAGTTCGAAGATTTTTTTCCGTTATAAGTTTTCACCATACTTATGGTGCCTTGTGCTAAATTCTCAGAATCATCAAGTTGAAATTCCCTGCCATGCTTCATGTGTCAAAGATAACCTGGGAGTTGTGCATTACACTTTAAAAAGTGTACCCACGCTGATGTTGATGCTGCAGTCGCATAGGAAGAAAGAATGAAGTTCATGCCTTACTGACTCCGTCCCAGCTGTTACCTTGACGTTTTCACATCTGATTGACAGTTGACATGATGATTATCATTTGAGATTTTTATGGACAGTATGTTGAATGTAATGATAGTGACCAGCTTTTCTTTTGGAACAGCAGCATGTTTGTTAGTTTTAAGGGGCTGTGGCTATGGACTGTAAAAGTCATTGCCACCTCTAAGGCATCAAAGGTAGCAGGTTTTGAAATGCCTGTACCAAGTGTGTAGGTTGTAATTAAAGACTGGGCATGAAAGGGATTGCCTGGGGCATCTGCTGACCTCTGTGGTATTAGTACCAGGGTTTCTAATGTGCCTCTTGCCCATAACTGTTTCTAAAAATAATCTATCCAGTCCTTGATCCATGGTTATTTCCCTTTAAGAGTTCTGTAGTTTTTCTTTCGAAACTTTATTGTTCCATAAAGTAAGCATGTTTTGTTATCAAGCATTTTTTTTAGAGCTGTTCTAAATTCTTATCACTGATTTATTTTGGACTGTAGCATTCCTTTGAAACAGCAAGTTTTTGAAAAAAAATTTTAATTGGGAAGGGTGAGGTTATGATGAACACATTGATAAGAAATGCCTGTACCAAGTGTTTGGCATTTGTGGTTTCTTTTTTGTGTGGTGAAGTCAGATTGTATAGCTAGAACTTTTAATACCTAAAGGTTGTGCCTTAAAGATTATAGCTATAGGTAATTTCCATTCCTTTGTGCAAGATAAAAAGTCATGGCTGCATAGAACTTCAGTGTGGTCTAGGATAATTAGAAACATTCAGCTGCCTCAGCAAAGGGAGCATTATCATGTACTTTGCTGGCCTGTCAGTGATGCAAACATGGTTGTGCTTGATAAATGTGGAAATGGTACTGAGTACTTTTGAAGACTAAAATGTATTTCCTCAGTCATGGACACAAAGAAGTATTGGCCTTGTAAAACTACCAAAATGAAGTATATGATTGATGGTATCTACTAGATGATCTAGCCATCATGTGATGTGTGCATGGTATGATTGATTTTGTATATCGTGGTAGGTCTCTTCCTCGGTTCCTGTTCCATTCCACTGTCATCCCATGCCTCCCTTTCCAGGTCTTATTTCCTTACCGCTAATGTTCATGGATACAGCAAACCAGATGTTGAATGTTTGTACCATTGTTGAAATGAAAATAAGCATTTTTGTACCCACCTGTCTCATTTCTATGACAGCAAAATGGACATTTGATTGTAAAGTCATTGAAACTAAATTACAGTGGATTCATGTATCTTGAAATTTGTTTGGAATGTTGGTAACATACATTTAAAATGATGGGTTTCTATATTGATCAAAATAAATAGAACAGTGAACTATTTTTATTTAGAAAGCATTGCAGCAGTAGTTAAAGAAGTTCCTTAAAGCGGATTCCGGGTCCATTTGGTTTTTGAGGTCAGCTGCTCCAATGAGAATCATTAGGGAATATTCTTACGTGTCAGGACATGAAGATATCAAGTTTTTATGGGCATATTTCTCTTGGCAATATTAATATCAGGTGTTTAGACTTGGTGCATCCTGATTTGATTAAGGTAATTTTTTTTATTTCTCAACCATATGCAAAGAGCATGGGCATGCTGATTTTTCAGAATAACTTCTGATGACATTGATATGGTTTAAAAAGCAAGCACTTCTCTAGCTAAGCAAACTTTTGTTGGAATGGTACAGGAACATGGATGTTTAGAAAATATAACCTGTAGGATATTTATGTGCTGTAAGTTTGTTGTAAGAAAGCTACTGATACGATTTTCTATGGTGCAGTGAACTGAAAGCTTAGTGGAACAGTCACAAGCTATACAAATTGGATATAGGAAGACAGGCTTTTCAGAGAAATAGTATCATCCATTAGCCCATTAGCTTTTTCATTTAAGTCAACAATTAAAGTAATTTCTTTGACAAGGGATTTTGGTAACTTAATTTTGTCAAGTGGATTCTTAAACACATGGCTATCATTACTTTTGGTTTTCAGTTTTGACCTTTTTGCTCATCATCCTTGCACTAGTTGTACTTCCATGTGTCAGTACAATGAAAGCAAGAGACTTCAGTTATTTCATCAGCTGAGATTTTTATATATGCATTCCAGCACAGTGCATTGCCAAAGTCATCAGATTTTTAAAACTTTCTTTACCCCTTATGGTGATGGTGTGGTTATGGTACATTTAGTTAATCTATATTAACATTTCAAAGATCTATATGTAATTTTTAAAAGGGGTCTAGAGCATGGGTGGTGCTGTTTACTTTGATGCCTGTCACTGCCTGTAGTTAGTTTTACTTGAGAGTTGAATGAGATGCCTGCTTCCACTTAAATGAACATTCCATTTGCTGGCTTTTCACTCACCTATAAATGTTTTTAAAACAATGTTTTGTCTCGAGTTGTGTATGCAGTTACTTTTCCTTTCATGCATAAGTCTGTGTTGATGAATTTGGCAAGTGTAGTGCGCAGTAGAAGCAAAACTAGCTACTTTCAGCAATTTTGTAGACTTTCCAAATAGACACCAGCTTATCCATAGCCCTGAATAATCAGTGGGAGAAGGGGGATGAAAATTCACTGAAAAAAGAAATGCAAAACAGTTTTTCTTTTTCTACCAGATGCATTCACTCACAACTACAATACCATTAATTTCCTCAAGACAAACACTGTCAGGTTATAAAAGATTGGTCATTTATGTATAAAATTCCATCCTTCATTGCTCAAAACACCTTAAGAAATTTGATTTGAAACGGAATTTACATAGTTGAATTTGATGGAACTTGACTGCTAGTGCATGTTTAATGGCAAAGTCTGGGATAATCATTTCAGAAACTGTGCATTGTACAAGGTTAAAGTACTAACAATGTGTATCAGTTTCATGATTGCACATATTTGGTTAACATAAGCTTTTCATGTAATGTTATGTATAAAAGAATTCTGTTGTACACACAGTCGTCCCATTTTCACTTCTTGGCTGCAAGGGATGGAGCTTGGTAATCTGCTAGCTCTTCATAGTGCCGTTTGTGAGAAAGTAGTCTTATCTCCAGCCTGTCCATAGCTTCTTCAAGCTGTCCTGGGCATGAGAGCTCGATGTTGTAACTGTTTGCCTGGACCACGAAAGGCCAGTCATCAAAACATCGCAATGAGTTAGTTACCTATGCAACAGGGCACACACACACACACACACACGGCTTCAAAAAGTCCACAACAAATTTCAGGAAAGGCTATGTCTACAAAAACTGATTTTTAAACAACAGTCTGCTATGTGATCAACTTGATCAAGATTCAGCGAACGGAATGGAATAATAGCTACAAAATGACACCATCTTCCTACTGTATTTCCAGTGGAAAAAACATTGCCCAGTATGTTCAAAATGCTCACCAGCTGCAAAGTAGCCAGGAATAACCGACAGATCTGGAAGATTGGTTTACCGCCAACAATCTGGCAAAATGGAATATTTTGGTTTCTTGGCAGGCCTTCTAATACAATGGTTCCATATCTGTGAATATCAAACTGTTCTCGTTGCTCCTGTAATACAGATTTTCTCAGTAAGACACATGTCAAGTGCACACACACACACACAATGCCCGTGAACACAATTGTTACTGAAAAGCTATACACAGGTGCTAACAGAATTTTGAAAAATTCCTACAGGCCTTTCAACTTTCCATACGATATAATCATATCCTTCCAGATAAGGTAAAAGCTACCATCCCTGCTTCATGTACAGGCTCCCTTACCCCCCCCCCCCCCCCCCC
>SMGT01002112.1:0-11420 GCA_004794575.1 Lanistes nyassanus | reverse complement strand
CCCTTCCCCCCCCCCCCCCTCCCCATTAAACTCCAGCAGTTTTCTACCTCTTGCAAGCATGAAACCAACCCATGCCACACAAGGTCATTACAGTTTAGCAGTTTCCTACCTCTTCTTGCAACCGTGGAGAGATTTTTTCTTCCCACTCAGCAACACGTTTGGAAAGTTCTGATAACTGAGCATATTTAGCAGCACTTGCCAAGTAGTTTTCCTGAAATCAGCACAGGTAACTTACGGTGTAAGCAACAGGGAATATTCTTTCTTGACTTTTTTGTCAGATGCAGCCTTTTTATTAGTCATCTGATGTAAAGTAATGCTTCAAAATCCAGAAGACAAAATCTATTAAATCTTGCATACTGCATAAGCAGCAAATTCACAAACCAGTACTTACAAAGTTAAAGATTCATTGCAATTCTCTAAATATGGTTGACTGGAATGGAGGCCTATCTGAGATTGCATACGCAAAGGTGCAGGAAGTCATACTTTAATGCACAGCTTTAAGTGCATTTATAAGCCAGTTATATGACCTGAAATTAAATTATGTTCAACAATGACAGAAACAGAAATTACAAATGCTAAAGTTTGGGGGACATGAAAGCGGAAGAATAATTGTGTTTTTTTCTGACGAAGGGGTAATGCCCCGAAACTGCTGACTGTGTGTCCTTTAATATTTTGTATAGCTTGCCTCAATTCCTTGTTAACTTAGGTTTATTCCAAGCGGCAGTCACATGCTCCTTTTTTTATCGCTGAGGTAGCTAAAACAAGGCATCCCCATTTTAAAGAGTTCATACTGGAGAGGTTTATTTAATGCATTTGATTTACACTGAATTTCAGAATATCAAACTGCCCGACCATCTGGTATGTGTTCAAGAGTAAACAGTACATTTAAGATGCATGCTATCCCTTTCTTGCCACCAACTTGGTTGCAGCTGAGTACAGGGCTGTATAGGGTTCTCAGGACTTTTTACCTGTTCAAACCACTTGATCTTCATCCACACTATTAGAGAATTTAGGATTTACTTTGGCTGCTTCCAAATGGAAGTTTTGAGGGCATTTACACGCTATTTTCCGCTTGATGCCCTTCACTATCAATTTTGTTTTAGCCATCAAGCTAAATGTTTTCCTAAATGCTTATGTAATTATCCAGGTTCCAAATTCTCACAGTAATCCTGGTCTACTTTTTAGAGCCATCTATAAGCTTTAACTGATTTGTTCTCATTGTCATATTGACATCCCTGTCATCCCTTTCAACATGAGTTGTGTTGCATCAGCATTTTATCATGGTCTTAAACATCATCATTGCAGCACACAATGTTAACTCAATGTCTCAATGGCATAATTTCATAAAGGCCAGGTTCTGCATTATTAAAAAATGTGTCCTTCTTTTGACATTTATCTTTATCCCAATCTATAATTTAAAAAAAATACATTGGGATGTGACTTCTTGCACCTCAACAAATGCAATGTGAGGTATCAGGCAACTATACAAAACAGAATTGTGTATTATAAACAACTCTATAAATTAAAAAAAAATTGTAACCATCTTCAGGAATGCCATTTTGTCAGTCGAGGATACATGCACAAAGCTGTATCTGTGTCACAAACCTCAATTCATGGTCGAAGGGAAACAACCCTCATAAACAGGAATGCCTGAGCCATAAGTTAAACCGTTTCCTCCCATTAATACGACAGACTGCCACCCTGATGAGCCCTAATGGTATCAGTGCTTTAATGTGGTCTCTCACTCGGGAACGTCACAGCGGTGGAAGAAGAAATGAAGAAGTGCTTATCTACCACCATTCGCTGATTTAATGGATGGCTTTTTGGAATGCTGTACGATGCACTTGCCTTATTGAGTAAGACTAAGACTGTCTACTGGTTTTCTCTCTTCTTTCCACTGTTAGGCTTGAAAAAAACTCTGTGTTCGCTAGCAAGGTGAACACGTCTCATCTCCACCAAGCTATGAAGGAAGCTGAAGAGAGTTGTGTGGTGAGCATGGTTCAGATGGTAAGCAAATAGTGTACATTTCTAATTTCATCATGTAATCTTGTTTTCTTTCTTAAACTATGCACTTGATGTCTATTGAGACTGATGCTACATACCACATGTTGCCTAACAAGTTCCTCGTAGCTGTTTCCAACAGATCCAGAAGAACCTGTGAATAAATACGAGAGCTGTTTAAATATGATGACCTTCACAAAATAACACATCTACACCTTCAAGAAAAATAGAAACCAAAATTATTCTGAAATGGGGTGTCAGGTAACTAGCAAACAAAAATTATGTATGCTTCTCAAACAGCTTACCAAGAGAATTGATGAATTCTCCTCCAAAAGCCATCACCGGTCCAAACATATTGTCTTCTCCTTGAAAATGCAAAGGTTCACAATTGCCGTCTCCATGATCATCTGGGAATTCTATGACACAAATAAATTAGTTCATTAAATCTGCACTACATATGCACTTAAAAATGTTACTGCCGGTGGCATAGGGGGATTACTGATTAGAAATTCTGTAAATGCAGTAAAACCTCCAATACACGACTTTGAAAAAACAGCCAAAATCAGGTCTTATAAAGGAGTGGTCTTATAAGGGAGGACTAGCTGCACTGAACCTTTAGTACTTGTAGGTAGATGTATGGTGATGGATGGGGTGAGAAATAAACACATTTGCATGTACGTTATCATGCCACCCAACTGCAATGTGTTTTGAAATCGTTTTTGTTTACCACTGAACTATACGTTAAAATAGTTGTTTCGCATCTCAATTAGTGAGATCAAACATTAGTGTGACACAGCTCTCTACCTGCTACCTACCTCTCGTAACTCGCACACTGGATTAAACATTTCAGGCACTGACTGTCTGGTGACATCCCCTTCTTTCCCATATCAAATTAATTTAGTTAATTAACTAGCTGCGGATCTCACTGTCATGCTGCAGATCACAGACCTCCATGACTGGCGTATGTAACATCACGTCACATTTCTCACAACAAAGAAATGATACCCGATCCCTGCAGGCCAGCAGCCCACATTTGAAATGCCTACTTAAAGAATGGACACCTGCGGCTAACTTAGTTTTCGATAGACTAGAAAGTGTGAACAAGACATAACTGTGTCTACCTGACCTTGCGGTTACTGAACGCTGCAAAACCAATGCTTAAACACAGAATACCAAATAAGACTTTCAGGAATAAATTACAGCAAAATCTGTGATATAAACTATTTGTCAAGTCGTATATAGCACAAAACCGTTGCTTCCTTTAGTCCGTTAGGCTTAAAGTCATAAATGCATGACGGATACAATATTTATTGCCAACTTCCCTTTGCTGCGTCTTTGTTAGGAGCATCTTCAATCTCTTTTCTAGATTTAAAACAGTTCTTTTGCACTTCTCATGGGGATTTGGGGTCAACAATTCTTGTTTCTCAGTGAGCATCTTTGCAAAAAAGTCTGCTTACCTTTTCCCACTCGACCAGGGAAAGTCATATGCTGTGCAAGACTGGCCATTTATGTCAGTCGGTGGTTGGGTTAAGGAGGGAGTCGTAAATGGGAGGTCATTTATGTAGTAAATGGTCTCAGTCAGAAAGTTTTGGGTCGTATGCTGTAGGAAGTCGTATATGGGAGGTTTTACTGGAATTAATTATTGGTGATAGAAAGGTAGCTAAATGGTAAATACCTATACCTTGATCATCAGCTTGTGCAGGCCAGTTGTCCTCTTCTGCACTGTCTTTTTCTTCCTGTGGTTGCTCATCTATCTGCCCATCAACCTCCAGTTGAGTCTGTGGAAACAGCCAAAATAAATCAATAACATTAAAAACACATAGAATATGGACAGAATGGGTAATTTGGGACATGGAGCAAGACCGCATATCTACATCTGAGAATTACAACATCAGGAAAACATCACAGCCTCATCTCTTTATCTACACACCATTCAGAAAAGTAAATCGATATCTGTACTTACAAAAATACAAATATATCGACTGCACAGCAAAACTTGTCTGCAGTGTACCCTTAAACTGGAGATGCCACTAATATGGACACTTTAGCCAGCACTGATCAATTTTCGACATAAACCCATTTAAATGGGCAGTAGCACTATCTAATCCGAACAGTAGACAGCGATTTTCAGTCCTGACTGCAAAATCTACATGTCCATAGCAAACACAATTGATCTGCAGCAAGTGGACATCTTCAGCTGCACAGCTATATTGTCTGCCTGGCCACATCACCAGCACAAGAAACAAATTTCCGAAATGCCTATAATGGGAAATGAAGAGTCTTTTCTTCCACGTGTGTTTGTAGTGATCTCCAATCGCGGCATCACAGAAAATCAAGCATGTGAAGATTGAGTCAATGTGTTTGAAAAACGCGATAGCGGTGTTTCATGCTGACAACTAGCTCTTGACCTTGGCTGTGGAAAGACAGATTGCTCTTCTGGAACTGAATGTGAAGCCATAACGTAAGAGTGGGGCAGTGGCAACTGAACAACACAGATTGTCAAAATTAGGAAGACACATATGAAGCACTGAACAAGAAAATGTTTGTTTTTTCCTTCTCCACCCAGAGCCAAGTCTACCTGTCACTGGTCGCAAGATTGGAGAAGCAGAATGTTTGATCACACAGATTATTAATAAGATTTTTTTTACAAACTATATTTGTTTCGGTTTCATTAAAAAAATTATTTAACATACTGTTGTTGCTGTTTTGCTTTTGTTTTCACAGGTACTTGCTGTAGTCTAGTGTTTTGTGTAGCTGAATATTCTGATCATGTAAAGACACGCTGGTCATGTAGACCCTCTCTCTGAGAAAGGCCCACCTGTCTCAGTGACACTTTTAGGTGGTCCCAATAGTGTCCACTGCAGACAGGTTTTGAAGCATATATCTTATCACCTGTTTCTTTCTTTTCTGCTTTTGACATTCTTGTCTTCTTTTGTACTCTTTCCAGAACATGTCGTCAAACTCAGGAAAAGTTGGCACTTTTGCTGGGTTCCTTGGAAACTTTGGTCTGTGAGAATAGACTTTAGAAACAGTGAAGATAAGCAAGTCGCACAACACCACCATTACAAAATGACTGTCACCCTGGGCTTCTGCTAGCAGTAACTATCTGTACAACGCATTTTCTTGAATAAGGCTGTTTTCTCCAAACTGATGGGTCAGAAAGAAATGAAAATTATATGTTGATTAGTCTAGTCAATGTCTGGGTAATTAGTCCTGTGTAATAAAAATGTAGTGGAAAAGAAATTTAGCACTTCCGCCCACTTTCTTCCTGTCCATTGGCCATGGATGACCAGCGTCTCTGTCAGTTAAGTGACCATTTTATTTGTTATCTGTTTGTGTTGTCCTTAAAAAGGGGCCATGCCCCAAGATGTCGACATTTTGTCTAAGTCTCGTTTGGTCAAGTTCTCTTTTTTGTTACTTCTTATTATTTTAACCAGATCGACTGAAGATCACAAAAAAGGAGAAAAGGAGGAAAGCAGAAAAAACTGTGGAGATGTGAATAGAATATGCTGTGAAGGCATATCTTAAATGTACAAGCAGTTCAGTCAAAAGCTAAAGGATGGTGGTCATCTTTAACTGCAGCACAGCCATTGGCACATCATCATTACCAATGCTACTCATCTCACCAAATGCATAACAATAATTACAAAAAGTTGCTCACTTTTGAAGAAATGGTAGCTTCTAAAAAAAAAAAATGAAAGTCTGCTTTGAATGAATACAAGCCTTGACGAAACATAATTTTCTACCTTTGTGTAAAGAAAACAATTACCTCGTGCTTGCACAAAGTCTGAGATAGGTTCCAGCTTTTTTGCTGCTGCTTTTCTTTTCCGTTTCTTGGTTCCTGACTGCTCTATGCAGGGCGGCAATTTAAAAGTTCGTCCCACCTTTTGCTCTTTCTCACAAAGTGTTCCAGCACTGTAAGGATCTAACATGGCCCAGTGGTCCACAAGCTATTAACAAAAAATGAGTCACAGCAGTAATGTTTAAAAAGGAAATTTTTCCTACGTAAAATTAGTTTGAGTTAGTATTAGATGCGCAGTAGGTGCAGTTACCTGCCCTGGTGGAGACATACACAGCTTGCCCACCCTGCATTAGTCAGCATCATGACAACAAGGGGGGCAATGCTAAACAACAACCCCCACACCACTTCTCCTTCTACGGGTCACGTAAGTGAACCTCACATCCTGTCGTCTGATGAGGACCATCTTCGCATGGACGGTGATGGCGGCATCTCGCTGGCCACAGAGTCCTCTTCCTGCTTGGGGTCTACAGCACTTCCATTTGGCTCTTCTGCCAGAATGTTGTCTGGAGTCCTGCATGTGCGCTGCGGATCAATATGAAACGGACCTGAAGCCTACGTCGACCAGGAGACCCACTCTTCCTGCCCGTTCGTTGCTTTAATAAGGTGTCTGGTAGGCTGTGCACTACCATCCGTGATGCCTACCAGTGGTCTTCTGACTCCTTGCCCTTCTCCAACGGCCAGGGTCATGCGGTTCTGGCAGAGTTGTGTGGCTCCAGGTAAGCCCATGGGGACCCTTTCTTTCCCAGCACCAGGAGCCTGGGCTCATCCCAGACTGTCCATTTCTCACTGATGATCGCATCTTGCCGGCCACACGAGGTTCGAGCAGCTGCAAGCCCTCTGGCCCATCCCCTTGGGGTCGCTGTTGAGGATACTGTGTGCAGTTGGATGGACGTCCCAGACCACCCTCAACTACTTTTATCTGCACTGGATGTCAAGCAACACTGCAGCCTCAGAGGTGTTAGCTGCCACCAACGCCTCTGCCCTCCACTGCCCTCCCCCCTCTGATCGGTTCTCTTCTTAGCTGTGTACTTTTTTTTCCATTAACATATACTAAACTCTGGTTTGAGGCAGTTTTCTGACACGGCCTCACCCGACCTCCTTTTCATTATTCAGCACGTAGTGCACGTCTAATCTGAATAAAAGGTAATTTTTCACAAGTAAAATTAGTTTTAGCAGTATTAGACATTCCCTCCCACCTCCCTGCAGAGACCCCAGATGTTGTGGTGCAACAGAAGGAAACTGATGTGAATTATGAGGGAAGCATGATCCACAGGAGGAGAAGTGGTGTGGGGGCTGTTGCAGTTTAGATTTGCTGCCCTTGTTGTCATGATATTGACTAACACAGGGTGAGCAAGCTATATACATCTCCCCCAGGGCAGGTAACAGCACCTAGTGCACATGACTAATCTGAATAAATGAAAAATTTAGAAAGATGTTCATGTCCTTAAAAATGCATTCAAAGTACCTGTTTTAAGAATGCAGCATGAGCTTGCTAATTGCCAAATGTTTTGAATCCGTATAAATAATGGTTACAATCCAAAATTTAATCTTCCTTGGTCTCTCTCTCTCTCCCCTTCCCGCCAACACCCTCTGTTCCAGTCATCTCAAATGGTTGTTAGACAGTCAGTGTCATCAACTATTTCTGTTCCAGTCATCTTAAATGATTGTTAGATTGTCAGTGTCATCAACTTTCTCTGTTCCAGTCATCTCAAATGATTGTTGAACTGTCTTTCACAGCAGTGTCCAGGTACATTTTGTAACATTTTACTTGCTGGATGATATACAATGTCACCAGTCATTTTTACAAATTTCTTTTTTAAAAAATAGATAATGTATAAAAGGCAAAAACTGAAGGTCCTGTTTGAAATATTGCCTGGAAAAATATATTGATATACCTATGTGTCTTCTTATTTATCTAGTACCTATTTCTCTTCTTTATTATTCTGAGTTATTCATCTAATAACAGATCTGCTTACCGTTATTTTTCTTTGGGCATACTATTCCTATGGCAGTTCACATATTTTGGAAAAGTGGTCAAGTTCTTGTTAATGACAATTTTAAATGAAAGAATGTAAAAGATATCTATGCATAATTCTGTCAGAATACCTATGACTACAAGAAAAGGGTCTAATGATAATTCAATATCAGTGCTTAACTCAGAAGAGCAAAGTACACTTGATGGTCCTTTTCTTTCTATGTTTACAAACACTTTTTTGTCGTATTTTTTACATCTAAGAATAATGTACTTGTATTTTGGCAAAACCCACATGCACAATCCAGTAAATCGAATGGGTAAACAACTCTGTCTTAATATCCAAGCAAGACAATTATTAAGAAAGGACACATAAGGCATGCTTACAAGTTTTGGTACAGCAAACTGAACTTTTTTCTGTCGAGGCTGTTCAGATACCACCTCCACCTGCAATTGATAAAAAAATTCTTACTGTTTCATTTTCTGTCTCAAATCAATTATCTCAGAAACCTGAGACAAAGCAGAGAAATACAATCAATTAGATGTGTCTACTTGGGAAAAATGTTGATGCATGTAACAATATGTATCACAGAAATTGCAATGACTCAAGATATTTTGTCTAGTTATCCTGTTCCTACCTTTTCTTCTTTGTCTTCTTCGTCATTGTCAAATGGCTCAAAGGCTTGGCATCCTCCATCATGCACTGTGTGAACAGGAAAGGGGATGGATTTAAGTTATTCACGTTATTTTGATTGTAATAATGTGCTGTGCATCTGCACTGAGACGAACCATACATGACTTTACAGTGACATGATATACATGACATACATACAATGACATGACATACAGTGACATACATGACTTTACAGCGAGTTACAGCAACCAGATCAACAACCTCTGCTCTAGTTCTGCTAGCAACTTCATGACATCAAGTAAATAAGTCAACCTAAAGCTAAAAAAATCTTCAGGCAGCTCAAAATGCCTGAGAACCAATTCTCAACTTCAGACCCTGATGTTATCCAGTTACAAAATGTTCACTAGCTCAACCAGCTAGAAATTTCTGAAATTCAACAGCCCACTGAAATTTTTTCTGGCCTATGTTGAATTTTCGCTGTTGTTGTTATTATTATTTTGTATGATAGTCTCTCTTTGTAACAGATTTTTTATACTATAGACAAAAGTAATTACAGTGGAACCTCTCAGTTACAACACTGAAAAATCACAAAAAATTAATTCTTATTAAATAGGCGTTATAATTAGGAAGTAACATTTCCTTTGTGATCCTTGTAATAATATAGATGCTTATTTTGGTGATCGGGTAGATACACACCTAAGTCTGCAACAATTGGCCAAAAACAATTTTAAAACAAAATGCCCGACATACTAGTGATTGTCCCACCAAAGATTTCCCGAGGCTGTGAGTGACTTGGTCAAGGCATGAACTCCTGAACTACAACAGATAAATGCTAAGTACATACATGACTCATCCACTGATGGGAGGTCAGCTCTATTCTCTGCACACACATCTGGTTCCCTGACTTCTGATGCCTGAAGCTGGACTTCTGAAAGAATGGTGTCCATTCAGGTATATTACAAAGGGAAGTGAAAAACAATGGCATTTTCAGCAATAATACATGAACAAAATGAACAAATAAAAAATCATGGATTTTCTCCACAAAATGGGACAGCATGAAATATGCAAATTTCTTATCTAAATTTGTGTTTCTTTAACAATACTTACCATGACCCAAAGTGCTAAATTCTCATTTGGTGATCCCCAAATCGCACCCTAAAAACAAAAATCCACCCAGGCAGCCCTGGTAAGACCCCTCCGCGCATGCGCACACCCTGAGCTCCCCGTGCGCACAGCTCACTGACAGGTTAAGCTGACTTCCTCTTGCCAGGCAGAACCATCAGCGCTCTATGATGGGTCATGGTAAGTATTGTTAAAGAAACACAAATTTAGATAAGAAATTTGCATTTTCTTGTCACAATACTGTACCATGACCCAAAGTGCTGAGTCAGCACAAAAAGGAGGTGGGTGAATCCTCCAAGAACTTACCAGGGTTATGAGGACGGTGATGTCCACCGGTGCTGGGTGACAACTGGCGCTGTCACTCCAAACAAACCGTCCTCACGGCGGCCAGAGAGATCCCGTAGATAGTGGTTTATGAACGGGTCTTCCGACCGCCAGTATGCCGCCAGCATGATGTCCTGTAGAGGGTGTGACTGTGATGCAAGTGTAGCAGCCCACGCCCTCACTTCATGTGGACGGTTGGCAGAGAGGGGGAGAGGTGAGTCTGATCCCCCCCGTGTGTCCATGGAGGCATACGCCCGCTGGACGACGGTATAAACCCAACGCGAGATGCTGCTCTTGGAGATGTCTCGCGTGCGGCCAGCTTTCAAGGACAGGAATAGGCGTCTCTGGGAGGCTGCCCCTAAGTGGCGGGTCCGACTTCTATACTCGAGTAGAGCCCTGGAGGGACAGTTGAGGCAACCGGGCTCCGCGGGGTCCAAGATTGCTGACAGGGGCAGGATCCTGACTGCGGGTGACGGGTCGCCGGGGCGCTGATTTTTTTGCTAAAAATTCGGGCAAAAAGACTAGCGACCACGAGCCATCGTGTCGCCGGCAAACGTCCGCTTCTAACCCGGATAGGGCATGTACTTCGCTGGCCCGGCGGCCAGAGGCGAGGGTGATCAAGAAGGCGGTCTTCAGGGATACGCCAGGAAGCGAGGCCTGATGCAGTGGTTCGTAAGGCGGTAAGCGGAGGGCCGCTAGTACGAGAAGAGGTCCCAGGCGGGGACCCGGCGTGGGGCACGAGCCTGGGACAGGGGGATGCCTTGTGAGGTGTCACCGCGTAGAGAGACGCCCAGTTGCTGGAGGGTGGAGAGGACGGCAGCCTTGCGCACCCTCACAGTGGATACGGACAGGTGGCTTTCTGAAGCCATGAAAGACAGGTGGTTGGCGAGATCCACCGCCCTGGACCTGGTTGGGTCCTTCCCATGGGACCTGCACCAGTGGACCCACCGACGCCAGTGGGCGTCGTAGACCTTGTTGGTGGAGCTGCGGCGGGCGGAAACCTTAAAAGCAGAGCGGCGGTGGATACGCCACGGTTCTCTGTTCGGTGGGCTATAATAGCCAAGCGTGAAGATGGAGAAGGTGGGGGATGGCGTGCGGAATGCCGGACCGTGGCTGCAGGAGAGTTCCGGGGGTGATGCGCAGCGGAATGGGTTCTGCGCTGCTTAGTCGCATCAGGTCTGGGAACCATGTCTGTGCTGGCCAACGCGGAGCGATGAGAATCAGGCGGGGGCGTTCGAGCTCTGCCTTCCGCAGTACGCGGGGAAGGAGGGGCAAGGGGGGAAAGGCATACGCTTCTAGACCCGCCCATGTCAGCGAGAATGCGTCCACCGCCCAGGCTTCCGGGTCCGGTACTGGTGATGCATAGATTGGCAGTCGCTTGTTGAACTTGGTGGCGAACAGGTCCACCAGCGGTCGGAACCAGGTTTCCCACACTGGCTCCAGGACCGAGTGTGTAAGGGTCCACTCGGTCTGGAGGACACAGTGTGGGCGACTCAGTAGATCGGCCAGCACATTGACTGTGCCGGCTACGTGTCTTGCTGACAGGAAGATGCCGTGGTTGTGGG
>SMGT01002111.1:637804-661948 GCA_004794575.1 Lanistes nyassanus | reverse complement strand
AAAGAAGAGATGAATCTGCTAGTTAATTAATATCTCACCTTGTAGGCCCCGTCATATTGAGCAACCTCCTCCCCTATGATAAAGACCCTCTCATCTCTTTCCAGTTCTTCATCCATAGCAGAATTGAGTGCATCTCTGACCGTCATTTGCTATAAAACAATGGTAAAGCCTGACAATGAATATAAACAAAAAATTGAATATAATGTGCATTTATATTTTACAAAGCATTCTTGTCACCTGCAGCAGGAAGCAGGGGCCTTTATGCACCACACTAGCGAGAAATGCCATAACTTCATCAAGTTTTATTACTAATATTAATAGCCATCAAGTTATCAAGAAATAAAGCTGTCTGTACTTTTTTTTAAATACTAGATTCAAGATTTTAGTGTTAGGCAGGGTTTGTATGGCTTGACTAAGGCAGATAAATGCTGCCATTAAGAACTAATCCAACTGCATACAAAAATGTCTCTTTTTAATACAGAATAAATGAGGACAGAGCGCTATAAATCATCAAATGACAACCCCAACAAAGTACTGCCATGTTAGATCTGCCACGTTCCTTACTTTCAACTCTCTCTTTGCTACGTGTTTGGGTACGGTTGGCTCCCTTGGTCACATACGTCAGCATACGGTTGTGTCTAGTGCTGCCAGTACTTTGTTGGGGGTTGTCATTTGATGTCTCTTTTTGATAGAAAACTTATCTCCAATTAACATCTCCCTGGATTTTGGTGCAAACGTGCATTTATGCTGTTATCAGTCTTTTCATCTATATTGACCTTCACATACTGCTGCAACAAGGCAGCACTGTCTTCTCACACTCACAGCCTATTTAATGTTCTCCTTCTCTCTGAATACAGAAAGTCAATGTTTTAGTATGCTTTCATGCATGACAAGCCTTTGAAAAACGGGCTTGCCACACCACAGCTGACACCACTCTCCAGTTTTGCTGTTAATGACACCCTGCCTAGTCAAAATGCAATGTAAGGTTTCTGGTTGCATTTGTTGATAAAATGCTCTGGTTTGCTGTATCTTTTAACTTTGAAACATATCTCTGTATAACAGATGGTGAGTTTAGCAGGGTGAAAAACTATGAACATACATCCACACTAAATGATATCTATCTATAATGTACAAATGCACAGTCTAGACACTTTTTTCTCCTTAAAAAAGTGAATTTAAACCTACATCAGTTTTGTGTTCATCAGTAACTGTGTTCCCCTTCTGCCATATGATATATGATATGGATGTTTGCATACAATACATTTGCAGCAGACATAAATTGCATACATTGTTTTGTCCTTTTCTTAAAAAAAATGTAACTGCTTCATAAAATTTTAATGATCCCCCCTCCCTTTTCTGGCACCATCCTCTTTCTTTGCATTTATCACAGTATAGGTAAGTGCACATAACACTGCAAGCTTCGGTAAGTAATGCAAAGACAGATTCCATTAGATTATCAAAACAAATAAACAGATCCATTGAATTATCAAGATCCAAATGTCTGCTTAACCGCAGTCAAAATCCATTAAATTATCATGATTCGAACATCCACTTAACCAAAGTCATCTATGTGTTGAGTTAGATAAATCTCTCCAACTCTATCTTTTCTATTCAGGATATTGGGTAAGTAAATAAAGGATGGTCATTCTCTAAACAGCTCCAGCAGCTAAAGGCTACGGTGGTTACTATTAACAGAAACAAGTTTATTTACTGATGTCCATTTATTTTGACTAATTTTAAAAAGTGTTCTGGGAGAAATTGGGATTGGCCTTAATTTTAAAGGTCAAAATATCAAAATCAAATACATCTATTTAACTTTTTTTCAAACAAACATTTATTTGTGCAACCAAAGTACAAAACACTGACTGATACAGCCAAAGGCAGGGCCAGGCAACAAGCCAGCTTATATAAGCCTAGCCCTGGCTAGGTACAAAGATTAGAAGGAATGTGTATTTAACTTAGCCAAATGTTATAGGGGAAACATTTGTCCGGCATAAGTTATCATATCCAATTCATGGTAGCAATATGCGATGCGCGCACCAGAAAGAACCCCAAAAACAACCCCCAAAACAACCGGCAAACGCTTTATTATATACCTAAGCGTTCCCCCCCCTCCACCACCACCACCACACACAACCTCACCCCTATCACACTACACCGGGAAGGGAGACAAGTCAGACCAGCAGGCAGACGAAGAGTGACTGTCAAGGTCATCATTCGAAGGCTGCTTGTTTGTTCATACAGAAAAGCAGATCAACGCACTAAATGATCAAGGTTATTTCCAACACCCTCTGACTGCTCATCTCAAAAGACATGCTCCCTACCTTATTTCAGTCATGCTGGCAACGACGTGGAAAACACTTGTGCACACCTACCTGCCCCATCTTCGGCGAGGAAACGCTGAACTGACGTCTGAATGCGTTCCATGTTCTCAACTGTGCCGCCTGGAAGAAACGAAAATGTATTTAACCTATTTTAAGACTGGCACAAGTGACAACTTCTAAGTGAAATCTCGAAAATGTCCACTCTTTCACAAAAAAGATGCAGATGGTACCAATCTTACTTGAAGAACCCCGCGACATGTCAAGGCTGCCATTGTGTCCCAAGTGCAGTGATCGCAGCGGCAAGAGCAAGAGGAATTTCCAGTTAATTCCCTTTAACAAGAGGATGCAAGTGTGCGTTCCCGTTTTTAAGAGAGCAACTAAAGAAAACTGCGATTCGTTTTTCCTGACTAGCAATTTATATTATATCTTTCATATACACTTATTTTCATTGTTAAAACGTATGTTGCCCTGGTCCAAATAAATACTTCAAGCTGGCCGTTCAAGTTAAACGAAATACTTAAAAAGTCAGCTGTGTCCCCATCCCCGTTCCACTTATCCGTTTTGTCAGCTTGGAACTAGTACAAGAATGGAATGTACTTAGCAACTGAACTGCACAGCTTGGTGCTCAAAGTAATAGCCTGCTATATGGACTGCGTGGTTTTTAATCATTGCCAGAGATAAAACAACTTAATTGATTCTACCCTTATATACTGTATTTTTTAGATCAAAGAGCCCATGTTAAATCCTCATTTTATGGCTCCCCCTTCCCCTTTAGACTTAACTGACTCATTTTACTACTAATAAACTGGTCTTAAATAATTTCATCCATTGCATGAGTTTTGCACATCCTTTTTGCAGAGACCTACAAACAGGAAATGGTCCAGTAAATTTGCCTAATTAAAACACGACATTCAGGATCATTTCTATGCATGTAGTCACAACAGACAAAATACATGTGATGACATAATACAATTTATTAATCAGAATGTTGCTCTCAACGTGGTTTCAGAATAGCACATGGATAGCAAAAGCAACCAAAAATAAATTCCATCTGTGACAAAAATCACAGGTAACAAAATGCTCAGTAACAAGTCAAAAGAACAGCAAAACTAGAACAGTGCCCTACAGCCTACTAAAGTCCAACAAAACCAGTAACTCATTGAATTATCTGTCTCATGGGAAGCAGATGACAAAAATACATCACAAAATAAATTGACTCTTTTTCACTGACCTCAAAAATATATTGGAACTGATCAACAGCCGTCAGTAAAACAAAAACTCCAATGTTGGAAGAAAATGCTTTTGGGGGTGTGGGGTTTTTTTTTTTTTTTTTTTTTTTGCTTTGGGTGGTTGAGGGGGATTTGTTTACAATAACCCCACACCCTGACATAAAAAGTAAGATAACTGATGAATGTATCATGTAAGGGAGGTTGAAAACATCTCTCCTGTACAATGCAGAGCACTAGGAAAATAGCAGTAGCACCCAGTTTTGCAAAAAGGCAAACTCAATCACACTGAAGAAGTAACCAGGAAATCTTTCAGTATTTGAGGAATATCAAGTCTGTTGACATTACAAGGGAGTCCAGTGCCCAGCAGACATCTCACTCTTAGCCGAGCAGCCTGCTTGAGTGAAAGAGGGTGACTCGCTCGATACTGCAGCTGCTGCAAAAGTTCAGGTTCTTCTTCCTCCATGTTCCAGAAAACATTGTACCGTACAGTCTCGTCTCTACTAACATTATATCCCTCCGAAAGGAGGCATCGTACCATGTTGTAATGCTTGCTGCGGCAGGCAGTGGCTAACGGGGACACGTAGCAATGAGAGTTGATGTCGCACCCTAACAACACCAGGTGATGAACAACATCCACTTTGCCTGCAGCAGCAGCTGCAGCAACAGGTGTCTCTCCCATCTGGACATACAAAACAGAGGGTTCTGGTCATGTGAATCATAAAGGCTTTCAGGTAATAATTTTGTTTGCATAATCCTTCAAAAATCAGACATATGATCATCTTAATAATGTCAACTCCCTCATATAACTTTGCTTGTGCATGTGTGGCGAGAGAGTGGGGGGGGGGGTAAGGGAGTGTTTTTGAAAGATTTAATCATTGGGATGGATTTGGGTACACCAAGAAAAATAATTTACCTCATTTTGTTTGTTTCTATGACAACCTGCCGAGATAAGAGTGGCCATTATTTCCAGTGATGCTACTTCTGCAGCAAAGTGGAGGGCACTGTCTCCTTCAGATGTCTCGCTTTTAGACAACAATGAATTTGACCCCAAAATAGGCGACCAACTTTCATAATGTAATTTAAATGTTAACCTTACAAGAAAATGGAAGAAGCAAAAAGGTGCAAGATTTTTTCCTGCATGGCAGCTACTTTACGAGAGAAAAGAGCACCCATGTCTTTCCCAAGTCAACAGGTAACGCTAAAACCAGTAACGGAAAATGAAGATCAGTGGATGAGCTTCCACTTCAACTAGACAATGTCTTTTCAAAAAACATAATAAATCAGAATGACTTTTGCAACCACTTTTATCAGCCTATTTCTTGCTGAAATGAAGATTACCTATTGACATCTGCTCCTCTTTGCAGTAGATAAGTGACCACATGTGCATGAGATGACAAGACAGCCAGCATCAGAGGTGTGTAGCCGATACGATTCCGCTGGTTAATGTCAACACCATGATCAAGCAAAACGGACAGTGTCTCAATATTCCCGTAGTTGACTGATTCATGAATCGGTTCATCGCCATCAGTATTTACCTGCAGGTAAAAATAAATATTAGACCCATATGACTTTACACATACTTTGTCTGGGTTATAAATCTTTATAAAAATAATGATGAATTTTAATACCTGTTCACAAAATCTTTTTCTTCTTACACCATTATAATTTTTGTATAATATTGGAGGATAGTCAAAGAGTTAAAATTGCATGAGTGACTCTGTTATGTAATGTCCACTTTATTAAAAAGCTTAGTTCCTGTGCTGGTGTTGCTGGCACCCAATACAATTTAATGACATTGCAAAAAACAATGTACTGACCACATTGACACGGCTTCCAGACTGCAGGAGAATACGAGTAAGGTTTGCAGAGCCATGGGCACAGGCATGAGCTAAAGCAGTGCGGCCTTCAGGATCTCCAATGTTGACATCAGCTCCCCTCTGGATCAATGCTTGCACAACTGACACAAGACCTGAAAATGATTTAAGAAATGGTTACTACTCCTAATTTAACAAATGGTTACTACTCCTAATTAAACAAATAACAATTTCTCTTTTACCAACTGCCAGCTTCTAGTGTTCTAGTGGTACCCAGGGCTGTTGAGAGGTTGAGGAGGTTGTCATGATGGTGGGGGGGAGGGGGCTTCTAAACATATTTAGAACTTAGGAGTGCCCGCAGATCTGCAGACCGCCTCAGTGGTCTTGCAGTTAAGGCGTCCACTTCTGAGGTGGGAGGCTGGTGGTTTGCACCGAGTCAGACCTAAGACTTAAAAAATGAAAATCCAGCAACGGCCTGGATGGCACCTGCACACTATAGGCAACAGTGCTAGCTAGGACTGGTTGGCCCCGTGTCAGTATAAAGTGACTGGGTGGGACTGAAAACAGGGTAACTTGTCTAAACAACACCATCCTGATATGCACCTCGATTTCAGCACGACATTAAGCAACAAAAACCAACCAAGTGCAACTCTGTAGCGGATTGTAACCGGCTGGTGGTTATGAAGTAAGAAATGATGAGAATCTGTACATTACATATTGCAAAACTTTCCATCATAAAAGACAATGGTATATGTTTTACATGTATATATAAATTTTGGCCATAAGGTATAATGTGTGTTTTATTAAGCGTATTTATGAAACTACTTGCATTTATTTACACTTATGCAGCTGTATAATTACCTAGCTTGGAAGCTAGGATAAGCGAGGTGACCTTATTTACTGAGCCGTTAATGTCAAACGATGGATGTTCTATCAATTGCAAGCTCCTCTGGACATCTCCTTTCTTGATTGCTGACAAAACATACCTATGTATCATGATGTTAACTTATTTCGATTTTTAACTTCCATCCTTTCGCACATGGGGCGCAAAAATAACGGTCACAGTTGGTCACTCTTTCAGATTCACTGCCCGCTGCACCGACGTTAACTTTGCGCTGACCAAGTCTTTCGTTTGTTAAAAGAAACTTTCATCAAGTTTTCTCTTCTCCCCTCTGTAGTTTCTTCATTTTGCAATTGATATTTTCATTTTATCGCGTTTGCAGACTGAGAAGGCAATAAATTGAATAATTCACGCAAACAGATAAAGTTCACACTGCACATATTCATTGTGAAGGTGTACGTCATCGTTGTTGTGCTCAACACCGGAAGCCGAAATTTGGTTGTGGTGAAGGTCAACAGCATGGCTTCCTCCACGGCACGGCGTATTTTGCTGAATGCAGTATGCATATTTCTATTTTCACCCTTCCCTCCTCATTGTCAATAATGATCGTGCAGAATATTCAAAAATGGCATAACTCACAAGTACTTCCAAGTCTGTCTGAATGCTTATACTTGCTCAGTCTTCCAACAACCTAACCTCCGTCAGTATTACTCGCATTAGGCCACTTTTATATAATATATTAGGTCGGCAATATAATATTTCTATTATTATTAATAATAGTAGTACAAAATTAATTAGTAGTTGTAGTCATGAGAATTTGTATATGTTTAAAATAGATCTAGAATAGTACTAAAAATCCACGATCATTATGACTTTTTGTAGTGCATGATGATTAGCCTGGGTCAGGTTCGGTGGGAATTTTTTGTCACAAATGAAAGTTACCATCGGGAAACTTAACTGTCGCCCGGATTACCAGCCTTGCTTCAGTACTTGAGATGAAAATCTCTGCAGTATGGGGATGAACAATAATATTGTGATAGAAATGCTAAGCCAGAAGTGTGAGAGATTTCTTCTCATGACAGCAACAAGTTGCATACAGTGACAGTGTACTTGGATATTGACAGAGAGGAGCCAGTTTTGCTGTCTCAGTATCTGTTTAATGTTGAACTGTGCTCCTTTTCTGCTCGTTCGCAGACTACAAGAGCAGCCTTGTTCTGGTGATGAGTGTTATCATCTTGCTAGCAGTTGCTGAGTACAGGCTATCATAGCATAAAGTTTGGTGTTGAGACAGGCGTTGGCTGGCTAGATTTCTAGTCTTCCTTAAAATAAGAGTGTCTGGATTATTAGCCATCTTGTCTATCTTGCTGTATACAAAGGCATATGGGTGAAGGCACCACTTTCAGCTTGTAGTATTGGTGGCTGTTTTGTCCCTTATGACCAGTACACACAGCTGTTCTGTTATAACCAGGATGTCTGTTCTGTATATAATCAGCTTATGATTGGCACATATTGCTGTTCTGTCTTTTTGACTGGTACATGTGGGTGTTCTGTCCATTACGGCTGGTACATATGGCTATTCCATCCATTATGCCCCATACATGTGTGACGTGTGCCTCACTCTGCTGCTTTATTAACAAGTGGTAGTCGTCCGTAGGTACTGGGATCCTCCTACTTTTTGCAATCGCTTGAAGATATCTTTACAGAGGTGGCAGGTTGCTGTTCTGACAGCCTGGGACAGAGAAGACATCAGTGAAGAGGACAACTTCTGTACAGTTGTTGGTTGCTTGAGCCGTGATGGGCTTCTGTCAGCTGAGAAGATGATGTTGTGTATCTCTGTGCCTACACTTGCACTTGGTATCTGTCCAGCAGGGTGTTGGACAATATGCCAGTCATTCTGTCTGTCCTGGCAGTAACTGCTGTTCAGTCAGTCTAAACACGTATCCACGCTTCCTGGGGGTACTTGGTACAGTCTTGGCATGAGTTAAGGACTGGTTAATCTTGTCATCTTGTATTTCTCTATAGATGAGGTATTGGACTGTGGGCAGACCTTTATGTCTGCCTAGTCATCTGCCCAAAGTTCTGTCATGCTTGATGGGCATAAGAGTAGTATGTCCTTGGGCAGGAAGCTCCTGTTAGAGGCAAATTATTTTAATTTTATATCTTTTTGTGTTAAGGTCTGCAGACAAAGTCTTTGGCCTCCAGTTGCAACTGGGATGTGCCACAGCTACTCCACAACTGCAGCAGCTATTTTACCAGAGCCTGTAATGTATTTTTCTAAACATTTTCTCTTTCTTTGCTATCTTTCTAGTTTCTTGCTTCCTAAGCTATCTGAAGTAGCAGAAAAGTAAAGAATTGTTGATACTCATGTGCCAGATGACATTGATTGCACAGGATTTAGATCAGCTCTGAACTAAACATTGCTGAGGGTACAAGGGCATTAAGACACTGGTGAACAATAATTAATGCTGAGTGCACAGCATGTCAGTTATCCTTACACAAGTATTCATTATTGGTGATTTGCCTACAGGAATTTCCAAAGAGTATATATGTATAATACTTTATGAACAGCACATGCAAAAATGCATAGATACACTTGTTGTACACACCTAGACACCTATTTGAACAATGTTCTTGTAAAACTCAGTATACGTAGGAGCTTGCTTGTGCCCTCTCACAGACAAAATGGTGACAGAAAACTTGGAATTTTCATGACATAAGATTTTTGACATTTTTCTATTCTCTGTGCAGGATTTATTAGCCAAGTATGGAGGTCGCAACATGGTTACTATGATGACAGGTGATGGGGTGGGCCCAGAACTTCTTGGACATGTACAGGAGATTTTCAGGTGCAACTTTTTATCATAGTTTCGTATTTATTATTTAAGACCAAAGTTTATTTGGTGTGCAAGTTTGTAACCTTCATCTGAAACATTTGCAATTTGCAGAATGTATGCATTTTGACCCTTTAGATAATAAGACAGTATTGAAATTATTGGTTCTTAAACTCTTGAACATTGATTAATTTTTGTAAAATGAGCAGCCATTTTTTGTTTGAAATTTGTGCTTATTGTACAAAACAAAAACTGTTGGAAAATTTCCATATTATTTCTTAAGACACATTTCATTTCAAGAGACTGATGTATTCTTTGTTTTGATATCTTGTAAAGGTATGCTGGGGCGCCCATTGACTTCGAGGAGGTCGAGATAAATGCTTCAACCACAGATCCACAAACCATGAGAGAAGCACTCTTGTCTGTACGCAGAAATGGGGTGGCTCTAAAGGGTGAGTAAAGAATGCTTTTGATTTTATTGTCTGTCTTAGATCACTCAGCACATGTAATCATTTTGTGTGCAGCAGTCATTATTAGCAAGTCTAATATGTGTCAATGCACCACGAAACCAGTCTTGGTCAGAACAACCAGTTTATAGCTACAAGCAGAAATTGATCAGTGGGGTTGATCTGGTCGAATTTCACTTTTTTGCACAAAAGCATTCTTAAGACTTTAAATTATCATATAGATGCAAAATTTTCCCTAAATGTAACTATAATGAGGTGAAAAATGAGCATTTTTTTGCTCAACCAATTGATAATGACCCTTAAAATCTACCACAAAGGCTACTTTTCAAAGCCTGAAAATGACCATTAACCCTTACAGAACCCCAACATGTTATACATCCTTGCAAAGGTCTCTGAATAGACTTTCGCACAAATATCAAGTGAGACAAAGACATGACCTTCTTCCAAATAAGGGAATTGTGACATAAAAGTTTGATTCACCCAATCAGATTGCTGCTAACTGTGCATCCTTGGTAACAACAAAGAACTGAGGGCTTTGATTGGGTGATAATATCAGGGCCAGCTCTCAGTACTTCTGATGTTGACTGCAATATCAGTTACCGTCAAGTATTTCATGGATCAAAAATTGCATCTTGTCCGTTTGTGAAACTCGTGCAAAGATTGTAGATCACCTGCTGAGGAGAAGGATTTCTAAGTTCCCATTATGTGACTGAGCAGTTGTGTTTTTTTTTATTTCTTTTTCAGGAAATATTGAGACAAAAATTGAGGATCCAACCTTTCGCTCCATGAATGTAACTTTGAGGTAAAGTAATATTCTAATTTTTTTTTCATTTATGGACAAATGGAAAGCCTTTTGATATTTTTTTAAGCACATTAACTTGGGGGTTTCTGTTTGCAGAACTTTGTTTGTATATCAATATGCTCTGCTGTGTAGGAAGAAGCTGGATCTACACACTAACATTATTTGCTGCAAGTCGTTCCCTGGAGTTATGACTCGTCACTGTAACGTTGATGTTGTCCTTATCAGGGAGAACACTGAAGGGGAATATTCTTCCCTGGAGCATGAGGTAAGATTCTAACTCGTCCTCATGGGGCTGAGATATATGGAGAAACCCCCCTACCTCGCATAAATTTGGGCATTAAAAAAAAAAATTCCTGCTCATAAACTTGTACTGATAAACTTTATATATATGGAAAGATCAATTTTGGGACATGAAAATGCTTATAAAGAATTTTTTTATTTAAATAGTTCTTACTGTTTTGTCTCCAAGATGGTCACCGTTTCCATGAATAAAAAAGTTTTACAAGTTCCATGTTTTACTGCTTGTGCAATTTCAAAATGTAAATAAATCCAGTGATCAGGCACATTCCATTTTGAATCTGTTGGTGAAAACTCTCAGACTTCATCATCTTCATTATTTCTGATTAAATAAAAAGGTGATAATAGTCCAGGCGATATCAGTGCCAACACTTTCCCAACCAGCCTCGCCATTTTAATCGCATACGCAGACCTGGGGGTCTGTTCACTT
Organism: Lanistes nyassanus; assembly: GCA_004794575.1. Taxonomy (NCBI): domain Eukaryota; kingdom Metazoa; phylum Mollusca; class Gastropoda; order Architaenioglossa; family Ampullariidae; genus Lanistes; species Lanistes nyassanus. Next base: position 650,913 of record SMGT01002111.1, on the reverse strand, counting down.
AACATCTTGAAGAACCGAAACTATAGTTTAAAAACTAATTCAGACTGTGCAGGGGAAACAAGTGATGATAAAGCTTTCCAAATATACAAAGGTTACTTCCCTTATGCCGTTAAGTATGCCTATAGAATAATTTGTAATCTGGCAACTCGTGTTGGCACGGGAAGAAAGATGGCAGACAACTGCTGACACATTTGGGGCCCCGTGAGGACAAAGAGTTTTCACTTCCTTTTCTTATTTTCAGTCTCCAGCTGACTTAAGAGACAGATCCTGTTTATCTCATAGTAAAACTACAGTGAGAGAGTGTAAACGTTACCGAGTTTTAAAGCATGGGTATGGGCAGAAACATTGGATAGGGTTGTGGATATAGGATATTTCCAGTGGCATATTTTTATTTTGGTTCCTCTGGGCAGAATGTGCCAGGTGTTGTGGAGAGTCTGAAAATTATCACCTCAATCAAGTCACACAGAATTGCCCGGCAGGCATTTGACTATGCAGTAAAGCATGGCCGCAAGAAGGTGACAGCCATCCACAAGGCCAACATCATGTAAGCACATTACATCTGGCACCTTCCCTCCTTGATTCAGCATTAATCATGCAAAAATGTAAACAGGCTGCAGTTGTTGGCTGTGGTCTCGGTCGTTTTTCACAGCGCAGACCATCCATGATGGCATATTATTCAGACTTCGCTTGCTGTTAAACCGCAATCAGAACTTTCGAAAAATCGTTAAATTTGGTGGATAGTTGATGACCTCTTTCCTTTGCCCCAATCATATTTTAAAGCTAGAGTCTATTTTTGTAATTAAGTTCCCCATCGACTTTATAGGTTGACATCACCAGTCTGGTATTTACATGTTGTTTTTTGTTGTTGTTTTTTTTGTTAATAGGAAACTTGCTGATGGGTTGTTTCTGCAGTGCTGTAAAGATGTGTCCAAAGATTATCCCAATATTGAATTCACAGACATGATTATTGATAATGCCAGCATGCAGGTAATTGGTCTGTCCCAGCCAGCTGTATGTATTAGCAAAAACCTGTCACATCCATGCAACTTTAATACTTTTCTACATACTGACCTCTTTTCACTATCCTTTGTCTTGCAGAGTTTCTAAATAGTTTCCACCTTTTCATTTCAGTTACTGTTGCTGACTTAACTCTCCATTTCCAAAGTTCTAAAACCACTTTTCTCACGCCTGTAATGAGTGGCAGATGGGTGAGATTATGTAGAATACTATCCTTGTCTTTTCCTGTGATATTTTCACTTACACTTCCATTGCAGATGGTATCGCGGCCAGAGCAGTTTGATGTGCTTGTTATGCCCAACTTGTATGGTAACATCCTTAGCAACATCGCCGCAGGTCTTGTGGGGGGTGCAGGCCTTGTTCCTGGCATGAATCTAGGGGATCGTTATGCAGTCTTTGAAACGGTGAGATTACAAGCAGCTTTTTCCCCCAGTGTCTCCTGTTCCTGCTCCTTCTGGAATTTTTTTTTTACTGACCCTCTAGCCTGAAATCTGAGGATTATTTAGTATTTTTTAAAAAAGCAGGCATCGACCTGCAAGTCTCTTCATCATTCTTGATATTTTGTGCATAAATTGCCCCTGATTGTGTGTTGATTAGTAAAATATTTCAGCATCATGTTCATCTTTTATATCACCCGGAAGGGATGTGGGGAATTCCCTGTCTTAAAAGAGTTTTGACAGGGTGTCATGGAAAATAATTGACTGGTAAATTTGGTCGTGGTGTTGAAATAGTCTTGCTTTTCTGTGGGGTTTCGTGGTCTTTTGCACTGGAGGAAAAGAGCTTAATTTTATAGGTGACCCAAGTACCAGAACCATGCAAGAACAAGTGTGTTGAGCTGGAAAGGGCAGTAATTATACTCAGGTGGCATGGACACCACAGGGTTGCCACTAAGCAGACAAGTTCATTAGCATAAAAATGATGTGTTGTATGATGCTTTATTGCTTGGTTGAACTGAAGGGTTTCAGACCAGCCAAACAATGGAAATATTTCCCCTTAAAAACAAAGACGAAATGGAATGGAGAATAAAGAGCAGTCATCTGCTGGTTGAAATTTCTATTTCAAACAAAACATTGCTGATTATAGTGTGTGTGTGTGTGCACGCATGCCCTTGTGCCTGAATATATATATATGCTTGTCTGCACTCAAATCTAGGGCACGAGAAACTCTGGGCGCTCTGTGAAAGGAAAAAACATTGCTAACCCTACAGGCATGCTTCTTGCTAGCTGCGACATGTTGGACCATCTGGGGTTAGTAATCTGTTGATCATGGATTGCATATGTGCTTTAGTGCTCAACATATCCCACAGTCTGTGATGTTTCTAAAACTGATGAAACTTTCAGCCTATCAGTATGCTTTTATTGCACCAGTTGTTATTCATTTTCTTCTTGATTGCAGTCATCACCGACATGCCACCATCATTAGAGAATCTGTGATGTGCATTCTATCAAAACCAGAGGTAGGTAAACTCAGCTTGCTGGTGATCACTTTCATCTTCTTAAGTGGAGTTTTATTTTGGGTGGGAGGGTGGAATTATGTGTGCATAATTTGCACACATATACGTTGGTATCTATTCACAGAAATGATTAAGAAGTGGGACTTTGCTGACTCCTGCTAACGCAGAAAGATACTATATGTATTACCTCACCATTTAACCTACAATCATTGCAGTTTAGACAATGGAAAAAGACCTCTTTTTTCACTTCAAAATCTTTCTTTTTTCAGTACTTGCAATCACATTTGTTGTTGGAATATAAGTTCAATCTTTTTTAAACTCCCAGCAGTTATCACAGAAATAAAGCCACTATAAAACTAGTAACATTTACCTTTCAGCTGCAAACACCAGATCTTGGAGGCAAAGCCACAACCACTGATGTTGTGAAGGCAATTATTGAAGACATAAAGCCTAAAACAAGAACTTGGTAAGAACTGCAAACATTCTTACTTTCAGTTCACTTAAAGCTCTTTGGCATTTTGAGGTCATATCTAACCACATGCATGATGATTGGGATTTATTCTAATGCAGAAATTCATCAAATATTTGAGCTTCTTGATTCTAAAACACATGTCTTAAGAATTTGAAAAAAAAATATTAGAGACAATCTGTTGAACTCCTAAAGTCATGTTGAGGTCAACTCTCTTTGCTCAGTTGGGTGCCTCTGGGTAGAGCAAATGCATGAGTAAAGGTATTACTGCTGTGTGAGTTCTGGTTGATGCAAACATCTGCTGAATGTTCTGGGGGTGTTTCACAGGCTTTAGACTGATTTTGGTGAGTTTGTGTGATGTTACTGGAGTCATTAACTGTCAAATCTAAGCTGACATAAGTCACCAGATTTTGACATATTACACCCCCCCCCCCAAAACCCTCTATCCATGCATCCAGTAAAAAGAAATTTTGTAAGTGGGTGCATGCTCTGGGAGAGGAAAAAGAAGTAAGAGTCCAACCAAATATTTTTAGTGAAAGTTTCCGAAGAGTTACGTTAACCTGTCAAAGAAAACTGGAATGTGTTACTAATATTTAGGTGTCCTGTATGGGTTGGGGAATGGAGAAGTGAAATTTGAGGGGATGACTTCTGAGGCCCCACATCAGTTTCCCTGAAGTCTTGTGGCTTATGACTGCGTGGTTTTAAGCTTAAACATTGTGTTACTTTTTGAATGCTTTTTTGACTTTAACATACATGTACCCAAGTTTAAATAAAAATTAGGGTGCTGGGAAATAGGAGGGGGGCAGGCTGTAAGTTGGACAATGTCTTTATTTATAGATAAATGTTGCACCCATTACATTCAACTGGATTAAGTATTAATATATCCCAGGTCCAACTCTCCCTAACACCTCTGCGCCACAATTTTTTGTTGGGGGGGGGGGGATCAGCTTTGATTCTTTGAAGTTTTCAAAGGTTTTCCTATCTGTCTTCTGGGTGTTTGCTAAAGAAGCTCATTAAGGGTGATTGCATTATATAAATATGTGTGTGACATTTTACTGTAGTGTTTGTGTATACCAGGAGTGCAAGACTTTTTCCAGATTATATTTTTTCCTCTCTGTCACTGCTACCTTAAATCTTTTCTATTAAAATAGTTTCCTCTGTTTAAGCATTTATTTGATTTGCACTCACGATCTAAATCCCTTGTGATTTAAAAAAAATTATTTTAATTTTCAAAGCTACACAGATGGTTAAAGGAGTGCTTGACATTAAATCTCTCTTACGCGTTTCTCATGATTAAAACTTTTGATAATCAGTTGACTGGTTATTTCATTATTTTGCCTGTGGAATGCAGTTCTGAACCTTCTGTTACTTTGACTGCATCCATATATGCCTAGCTATTATGTGATGGATGGACTTTGCATTATGTGGTTGATACATGCATATGCCTTGATACAACTGGATGACATTTGAATATTTCTTTGGATTTTGTTTCCTAGGATGTGATGTTTTTGGACCTGTGGAGGGTAACTTAATCATGATACATATGCTATATTTCAATCAATGTTACTTTCTGTCAACCACTGTCTACAGTTTGTTGTTTAAAAGCCTTCACTAATAACCCTAAGTTTCCTGTGGAAATTTTCTTTTTTGTTGTCCCAGACTCGCTCATTTCTTAGTTTGCTTGCTTTTAACACAGTATAGTAAATTACTACTACCACCACAGACCTTACTTATATGTAAGGTCTGTGCTACCACTATTATTAAAACTTTCACATTACATAATACTATTTAAATACAGGTGCATTTGAAGGTAAAGAAAGAAATAAGAAAATAACAGCAAGGGGTAATCATTACTTGGAGACACACAGAGGACCTAAATAGTTGTCAGGCTTTGTAAAATGGAAGATGAAGTTCACCTGAACCCAAAGCCTCAGAGAGAGAGAGAGAGGGTGGTGGTGGTGGGGGGGGGGCATGATTACCCTGGCATACATTTTCTATACCATTTTCAGCACAACAGTTTTAACGCAAATACTGCCACTTGTTTTATGGTGAAACTAAATGGGTCATAACTGGTTTTATTTGTAAATTTAAAGTATGGTGTAATCCTATGGCTATAGGAAAGATATCAATTCTTATGATAGGTAAGTTGTAAAATGGCAGAAAATTTTAAGAATGCACAGAAAGGCAAGAAGAGGGGTATTTTATTTTAGGTGGGAGGCTTGCTCTTTTTTATGGGGTATTGACTGCATTTTTTATTACGCATTGTGTAGTTGCTTTTATCGTTAAAACCACAGTAGTTTATTCACTGTTGTTTATGAAGTAACTGTTATCACCTAAAAAGATCCCCCCAAAATAGTATTGTGTAATCCTTATGTTTACCCCGCCCCCCCCCAAAAAATAGTATTGTGTAATCTTATGTTTACCTCCCCCCCTTCCCCACAATACCACCGCCCATGCCGTTGAACTTTGATGAAGGAATCAGATCTTTTTGCAGATCTCTATCAACTGTGCCACTTGTGTAAAGTTACTACCCTTTTCTGTTAAGCTAATTTAATTCCTTATTTAGGGAGGGTTTTGATGACAGGATCACCTATTACATTCTTATTCTTGCACAAGGAATAGTGTGTTTGGGCAGTCTCTACAACATAGCAAGTGGTCTTTAGTTGTGATAGGGATTTGCAGGGATTGTGACCAAGGTGCAATGCCCAGTCCGATCCTTAAGTTGGGAAAAGGTCATGGTTGCTTTTATGGCATCAGTAAGCACTCGTTTGGCATGAGATAAAATAACAGTCACCCAAAACAGTCAGTGTAGATAATAAAGAGTCACATACAATCCCACCAGTGTGACCAGTTTGTGTCTGTGTGGGTGCATGCATTCCGATATGCTCACTTTTCAGTTGTCTATGGAGATGGTAACTGATATTCTCATCCACTTCAGCCCCTCCATTTAAGAAGGGCAAAAGGCTTAGTGTAGATTGAAGAGACTAACCGGAATAGATGGCTGTTTAGTTTGTAATACCGTTTTGTGTTTGTGCATGTCTAGTGAAAGTAGCTATCCGAGGCTTGCTGGCATTTCTGCATAGTTCATCTTTTTAAACTTCTACATTTGTTTAACAATAGTACTTTGTTAACCAACTCTCATTCAGACAAAACATTCTCTTTTTGTTAAGGGCATGCTACTTTTTTAACACGTTTCAAATTTCTTTACATTATGCTCTTTTGCATGGCTCTTTTTCAGTACTTTTGTGTACAGCTCCAAATTGTTGTTCAGCTTGTCAACCATTGATTCTTGATCAGTTCTTTAATTAGTTTTTGCACTTAGGTTGTTTTTGAAATCATTGAGGTGCTCTGGGCTTCTTTTGTGGAACATCACAAAAATTCTGTGAATTCTTTGTAGCCTTCTGAAAACTGCCATATTGTTGTTCCACAGTGGTCAGAGTGCAGTCCTACAAGATGTTAAACCCCATAGTAAGAAAAGTTACTCGTTTTTTAATGCTGCTTATTAACCTTTGTTCAAAGTTTGCTGTGTGCTTGGTGTGACGATGTATTTTTGTTGCATGCATGTCATTTACACAGACCAGGAAGGACTGGAGTTAGCTGGAATTACCTGCAATGTGTAAGTAGACTTCTAGAGTGAATGCAGTGAGCAACTCCTCTGAGTCACATTCATGCCTGCAATGTTAATCTTGTTGCTAACCATTCGGCTTTCATTTTCCCCTTGGGGCTTTTTTACTCTTCCTGAACAATCCGTCCACTTTCCACACCTATCGTAATTTTGTTAGTTTCTTGATTTACATTGCTGTCACCTCTTCTCCTCATCAGCCCTGGTCTGTGCTTTGTCTGTCACAGAAAAGAACTAATAAATGGAGAGCATCATAAATGTGGGAGACACCACTGATCCTGGAGCTGGCATTTCAACCAAGTCATGCTATTTCTTTGCTATCGGCAGTATTGGCTGAAAACCATATGCCCCAGCTCATTGACGATACTGTCCACAACCATCATTTGTTTGCACCTGGCATTAGCTGTAGAAGGGGGTTGCAGAGGCTTGGGCATGTACATTTTTCTTGCACAATATACAGCTCCTGCAGAGGAAGAGTTCCGTGAACTGTGTGGTGCAGCTGGTTATTTCGTCGATGTCTTTCATCATAAAGTTCTTGGTGCATGTTTTAAGACCTTGTAAGTGCAGTCAGTGTAATCTGGATGCTTAACCTAATTTATAAGTGGAATAAAACCTTATAAATTTTTAAAAAAGAAGAAAAAATGCAGAAATTGTTATAATGACTTGCACATGAAAGGCAGAAGTCTACAGTCATCTGGACAGTTTTGGCAGAATGCCTCCAACCTAGTCTAAGACTTGTAAACTTTGGACAGTGTAAGAGTACGCCATGTATGTATGTTTGTGGTACGATTTGTGTAGGAAGAGGAGTGTTCAAGTATGGTTACTGCCCCTTATATTAGATATTTATTCTTTGTTCTACAGATCAACATTTATAAGTTTACCATGTAGCAGGCATACAGACATTTGTTTCAAGAGAAACAACCATTTTGAGATTAAAGCAGCCTTTTTTAAAAAAATAGTCTGTATATTTCAATTTTGTGAAATTGTGTTTAAAGACCTTTTGTTGAGCTTTGACAGAGGTCTTTGTGATAAAAGGTATAAAAATGAAGTCCAACAGGTTTAACTCCGTTCAAATGCAAGTTACCCTCGAATAAAGATCTAAGGGAACATCTGTGTAATGGCTTGTTTGGTTAATGCAGTTGTTGTGGAGCTTCTCTTTCCTGAAGGCTTCGAATTTTTTATAATACAATGAATTTAGCAATCACTAATAATTTTTTCTAAATAATTATAAACAGATTTCTTGTAGAAAAGTGCTGTGAAAAACACTTTTTATCCAGTCAGCACAGTTATCAAGAAATAATAAGGTAGTCCATTGCACACTATGAGATGTTGCAACATGTCAGTTGTCAGCATTTCACATATTTCCAAGTGATATTGTCACTGTGGTCCCTGATGGCTGATCTGTGGTGGGTATTGAATTCATCTCGGTCCTGTAAGACTGCCTGCCTGTCAAGGAACATGCAACTTGCTGACATCTTCATACTGGACTCCTGTCACAACTCGTCCTTTCAGCAAACCCTGGATGACAAAACAGCTATAATTCAATTCAGATGTAGTTGTGTGGAAATGTACTGGGGAGAAAACCGGTACATGTTTAAAGCATCACATCTAAATTACACCAAATTCTTTTAAAATCTCATCTTTTCTTGTCTCCCTTTTGATATTCCTTTAAATATCACCTGGGTAGGAGATGAGCTGAACATGGAATGGCAAGTTTGTCCACAAAAATGAAATACAATAGAACACACCTCGAATTTCAAGAAACAAGAACTTTTTCCTCTTAACCTCGTTGCCTAGTAAATGTGTTGGGGTTGTTTTCTTTTTTGTTTTTGTTTTTTTTTTGTGGGGGGGAGGGCACAAAACAAGAGAAAACATGATCAGTCTGTGTCCACTGTTATTGTTGTGCCATGCGACATGAACAAACTGACATCCAGTGACCTCCACATACTTTTCTGCCAGTGTTTGCTAAAATATACAAATGACACATGCATCAAGTCTGTTTAAAAATAGGGAGGTGTGAAAATAAAAAATTCCAGGAACAGTGCCCAGTGATCAACCTTTCAGGAGGTAGCCAGATTTTTGCCCGCTACTGTTCAGTACATGCACACTAAAATGCAATGCTCAAGCTCAACAAAATGTCGGGTGAAATGCAGTGAGGAAAGTTTCTACTGTCATGAGCTGCAGGTAGGCTTTTCAGCTGGCTTGTTGACATGAGTGTTGATGAATTAAAAAGACATCAGGCAACATGGATGACAGACCAGCACCACAGCCACACACTCCAACCAGTTCTACTGGCAGGTGCTTCTGTTCGTAGCAGTATACCTTGGCTCATGCTTAACTGACGGGCATGGAGTTGGTCATGATATAAGCATGTTGTTTCTGAGTAATTGGTCAAGCCTGGGACTGAAAAGGACAAATGATCTGTTTGAGTCAGAGATCCGTCAAATGAAGTGCAAGGTAGCCATGACGCTAATAGATGCAAGAAAATTTGTCAGGTCTAAAGGATGACATTGTCATGGGAATTTTGGCAAGAGCCATGATAGCATAGTTTTCTAGATAGTAGCTAATGAGGCAGAGGCCACTCAGTTTGCTTAACTGTGGTCGGTGTGTGTGTGTGTGGGGGGGGTCAGTCGCCAGGCACACTGCGGCTTCGCTTACACCTCCGCGGTCAGCAGTTTATGGCTGGGCGCCGGCACCGCCCGACATCAGAGAGGAGAGGGCCGCTACCTGGACAGGTTTATGGCCCGGCAAGGGTGGCGAACGTCCAGGGAGGGCCGAACGGTCTGACCACCTGCCGATAACGCCTCTGCCTCTAGGTGGTCCTCTAGGCCAATATAAGGTAGGGGTTTTCCAAGCCCTACGTCTTTCTCTGGAACTTGGCTAGTGCAGCGTCATGGAGGCTTGTTCCGTCGAGGAGTGGAGCCTGTTCTGTGTGAGCAGTAGAGGAGCGAGGGGAGAGCAGAATCTGTGTAGCGCCAAGTCCTGTGCGTGTCTTCGGCCGAGGAATCTCTGTCTCCACATCCCAACGGACAGTGCAACATGGTCCAGTTAAGTACCTGATGGCTGGTTGTGTTGTAGACCCGTTAGAAATAGCATACCGTAACCTGCAGCTGCCTTGTAGTGTAGGCTTAGCTTTGGTATCTGTTGCGTCTGACTTAATGCATGTGTTGCGAAAGTTAACAGAGACAGTACCATAAGCAAGTATTCGGTTGTAGGCCGGTAAACTCCTAGAAATAGTATTTGTAAGCGTAACGTAGGCGAGCCATAGGTTGTCGATTGTGCTTTATATCTTGATTGGTTAGCAGACACATTGTCTGCATTGCCTTAGGGGATCATCCCGGCAATCCAGTTGAATAGTGCAATTATATTACTTGCATAGGGTTGTGGAGCACACTTACTTGCATCATAATAAATTTAACCTTGTTATTGTTCACGCCAGGTGTTGTCTTTCGTTTTGTAGTAGTCGGGGAAAGGCTAGTGGGTGGGGGCTGAGCCATTAGACAAGCGGTTGCTGATTGTTTACTATTTGTGTTGACCTGGTGTGACGTGTTCCCACTAGCAAACGTGTGGCTGGTCGAGTGTGCGGGTCTTGCGTGAGTGGCCCAACGCGCGGTCAGTGCCCCGGAGCTAAGTGATGGACGATTGTGCGTGTGGCTGTGTGCGCCAGAGAACTGGCGGTCCTGACTATTAAAGGCTGTGAGCGAGGTCAGTGTGCGTGCCACGAAGGTTTGCATCCCTCCCCCTCCTTTAGATCAGAGGTTAGGTTTCCCCACCACTCTCTCCATCCCTTAGATCACCACAGACATCGAACAACATGTGTCTCACGTTTAAGTGTGTCCAAGCTAAACTGGTTCTACTGTAACTTGCCACATTTAAGAAATTAGCCACCAACAAGCAGATTTTAGGCGAACTGGCAGAAACTGGGTGTTCCTCAGACCTGGGAAGCTGACCGAAAGGGTGGTATTTGACACAAGGGTCATAGATCAGCTTACCTTGCTCAGCCTTATTGTGCATGAATAGTTCTTCTCATCAATGGCTTCAAGCACAGCCTCCTCTCCTCTGTAGGCTCCATTTACAACCAGCAAAGGCTTCCCTAAACAAACATGCAGGACATTACAATCTACCATCCACACAAAAGTATCTACGTGAGTACAAGTCCTTTGTCGAGGGACAGAAATACATTTTACAAAATTCTTGTCAAATGGAAGTCCTTTTTTTTTGTTGTAGGGTACAGGTTTTGTCAGTGAACCGATGAATTGTTCATTGTGAGCATCCTGGTGATTGTGGTGAAACAAAATTTTGTATAAATCAATTCCCTTATGCCTGGAGTACACAAAGTACTACAGGCAGTAAAACATGAAATCCAACTAACTGTCAATGTGGAGTGAACTGATAGGGGAGAAAAAAAAACCTGGAAATCATTTATAAGCAAAGCTCTTCAAAGCGTTAACAATACCTATGGCTGGTATGACTGTCTCCACGTGTGTCTGGTCAACTTTCAGAACATCCCCTCCAACCAGCATCTTAATGATTCCAGTATACATGTCTTGTACGTCCTACAGAATACCAGACAGAAACCATTTAGGAGACAATTAGGGAAAGATGTTGCTTCATGCAGTTAAATGATGAGGGTTAAATGCACAGCATAAACTTCTTTTCTCTTGCATGCAAAGACAGCACTATCACACAACCAAAATCAAATGTAAAACACAAAATCATCAGGAATAAAATCTGCCAGCATATGATGATGTGGAAGTCTACCTATACAGATGCCATGAGGTTAATTCTGCTTTTTGAGTCATTCCTTTTGTGACAGATTCATGTTTTTGAACTAGCATTTCCTATAATTATGCACGTCTAGTTCATGCTCAAAACTGCTCTGTGCACCTGTGAATCAGAATGCTTCAGCAGTTTATAGCCACTATTATTCTGTCTTATGGCTGCAATATGAGTAGCTTACCAACATGTAAGTATGCATGAGTATCCATGCAAAAACCATGTAAGCATTCTCAAGAATACCTGCTACTGAAATGCAGTCTGTTAAACGTCCTCAACAATATCTGTCACTTAAGTGCAATATGTAAACTAAACTGCACCTACTTGAACATATGCCTTCTTGTTGTAGTATTTTTCTCCTAGGCGCTTGAGCGTAACCTTGACAACAATGCCCTTATGAAGCCACCAATCCTTACGTTTCTCTTTCTCCTTCTTTTTCTCTTCAGCCTGTGCAATTTGCGATCAATGCAAGATGATAAGACTGCTGAGTCTTAGTCTAGAGGACTAGAATGAACCTTTTACCACAATATGACACATGAGGTGTACGAAAGGTAAGCTAGAAGCTGGCGAGATGCAATTTAATACAAACTTACCTGATGCACAAATCAAAATTTGAATGGAAACTTGAACTTTGGAATTATATTTTTTTCAATCTTTAATCTTTATATCACAGAGATACCAGGAAATATGACAGGAATCGCAATGGCCATGGTACGGAGATCTTCTAGCAGAGACAAGGAGTGAAAAAACTGACAGACAAGTTGGAACATACAAACATTGCTGACATAACTTTTACCAATGCCAGAACATTTCAAGTTTCCAAATGAGTGCCAAGATCACAGAGTGAAGTGGAAAATGTTACACAATCTTGAACATTTGTTCCTCTTACTTCCATTATTTCTTCAAGAGCTGACTTGGCTTTTCTCTTTTCACCAGTTTTCTCTGATGTCTTTTTGTCAGACGCTGAGGAAGAGGCAGCTGTGGAAACTTTACTTGTGGATGGCTGAGAAAAGTTTGCCACAGCTGGGGGTCGCATTAATGGATTATCAACTGAAGTGCTGCTTCTACAAACAAACAGAACCCCACCCCCCTCATTTAAGAGGTCTTTGTCATCTCTGGTCAGATGAGATTTCACTGAAAGATAACAATAATAATATGAAAAGATACCATGCATGTACACTGTATATCATATAAATTACATAGATGCTAAACATAAAGCCTGGAGTGTGCACCCTCAAGTATATCGTAAAAAGTGCTTATAATACAGGTTGGACTGTTGGTTATTTTAGAGGGACAGTGCTTCAACCTCATGGTGATTTCACACTGTGGGGGGATGGGATCCTACTACGAAGCCATGCACTGAAAGAACCACCAGACTGACAACTGCAGTAAGATGTCCAGGATGGCCAGCCTGTTCAATCTTCGATCAAATGACAAAATGGACTCTGCACAATATTTAACTCCAGGAAATAAACCTTGGCCACACCTGGATTCAAACCAGCCACCACCCTTACAACCTACTACGCAGCTCTACCGACAAAGCTGTCTGGGTCCCTCACTTATAACACACTATAATACAAATTACTGTTCTTTTCAAATCAATTTTAGTTCCAGCTATGTTTTACAGAAAAGAACCCTCACTTACTTAAAACTCTGTTCCTTTCTAGATGTAGACATGTTGAATGTCACTGAAAAAGAAACTTGGTCATAAAATGGTTCCTAAACATTGTGAAGCTTTAACAATAAAATTAACAATTAAAGGCTTTATAATA
>SMGT01002111.1:620894-637794 GCA_004794575.1 Lanistes nyassanus | reverse complement strand
CGTAGCAAAGAGAGAGTCTTTTTGAAGATCTGCCACGTTCCTTACTTTCGACTCTCTCTTTGCTACGTGTATGGGTACGATAGGCTCCCTTGATTGCATACGTCAGCATACGGTTGTGTCTAGCGCTGCCAGTACTTTGTTGGGGTTGTCGTTTGACGATTTTATAGCGCTCTGTCCTCATTTGTTCTTGTTTGGCTTTATAATACATCTTCACTTGCAGAGAAATACACCAAAAATATCAAAATATTCACCTAGCCCTACTGTTGCCAGGCAACCTGTGCAACACTCAGTTTAACAATATTTATGATTGGTAGGTTAAAGGAATTTAATACCATGCCAGCAGCAAAGGCATATCAAAGCAAAAAAAGAAAAGTAGTAGTAGGGCCAGAGCATAGGATACGAAATGAAGATGTGAATGATGGCAGGCAACAAAGGGATTATAAAAATGGCAAAGCAAAATGCCTCATAGGGTAGGCATAGGAAACCGGTGCTGGTATGTGGAATTCAGCTGTTGGCAGCAAAGCAGAAAAGTTCTGGCCAGTAATGACAATGATGGGTTGGTTGGCCGTGTAACAAAAACAGCATATGACGTAGCTGAGGCCAAGATGCAGCTGGGACTGCTGCAGACAGCGAACAGAAAAAGTGATGAGAGAAAGAATCAGAAGTGGAAGAGGACTGAACTGAAACAGAACCACCACAAGGCAGCCTGGCACTGAAGATGAGTGTTGCTGTGTTTAATAATACGTGTAACTATTCATAAGCACTGTAACAAATTTAAAATTCTGCTGGCCGAGACACCTGGACAGCTAGAAATGCTTTATTTTTAAGCTCTTTTGTCATTGTCCTCACACACCCACCTTTCTCTCCATCATCCTGCCTCTTCAGCTCTGTGTGTTCTACAGGATTAAGATACTTCTCCGTCTCTGCAGCCCGCTGGATCTGTTTCTTAATGAACTCAGCCGTGCGCTCTTGGTCATCAAGATCCATTTTCTCTTTGGCACGAACGGCCTCTTGCTTTCTAATAGTTTCGGGATCACGGTCAACATATTTCACAAACCAACCCTTTTCTGTGTAGTCAACCTCACATTTGCCTAAATGAAGAAAAAATTCCGTGTTTCAGGTTTGAAGGTATTCAGGCTGTTATTTTCTGTCACTTAAGGTGACAGGTGACTTTTCATCCATTTATTTTCTCTTATTTGCCATCTACAAAGTTGAATCAATCAAGTCAAAGCTCCTACTTCACCAGATGACTCTTGAAATACAGTCAAATAGACTAAAATTGTCAGTGCATGACAGCACTCGAAATCCCTCTGACCTTCCCAATGGAAAAAACAAGGAAAACAAAACAGCCAGAAAGCTACACATTTCAGCTACACTGTATTTGTAAAATTACGACTAGAACTATGTAACAAGGGTTTTAAGTCATCAAGCATTCCTTTCCAGATTTTCTTCTCTCTGCAAGTTACCTTCTCTTCCTAGCCACTTCACGAAATCTGTAAGGGTCTCCCACATTGTGGAGTTCATGTGAATATGATGCCTGTCAGCAATATATTCCTGGTAGACGATGTTAGCATGTACACGCTTGGTGCCAAAGCGACGATGTAGCAGCTCTGTATAGCCCTCTTCAAAATCTCTACAAATATAGAACATTGAAACAAATCCTTATTCTGTAGCAGTATCATCTCTGTAATTTTCTTTTTCACTGGTATTACTTTATTAAATGTGTGAACTGCATTGAAAAAAAAAGTTTACTTCATTAAGAAATTTCAAGATGATCCAACATTGTTATAGCAAGCCCTGGACTTAAAAAAATAGTACTGGTCTAATTTATAAAGAAGTGTAAAGGCAGTAGAAAACAAACATGCTGGAGGGCAAATAACACCCTGATTATAAAAATACAAGCAATACAAACTTGGAAAATGTGTCTACATATTCATCTGGATTCTCTGCAAACAGCAAAAGCTGCCTCTGATGTGACTCCGACATCATGTGGCATTTGAAACCATTCTGTGGAAATATCAAAGAAAGCATTATAGTTAGCAACCAGTTTTGTTTTTAAGCCAAGTAATAATACCAAGAAATTATCCAACTGAGAACGAAGCTGGAGAACCAATTACAGTGACAGAATAACAGAAATTTCTTACGTTCACATATTGAATTCAGCTTGGTTAGTACAACTGCGTGCTTCGTATGGCCGCTAGGCTTTTTAATCTTCCATTGCTATTATGACACATTAGACAGGATGCAATGTAGCTCCTGGAGGAGCTATACGTTTATTAAGAGTACAATAAAGTACTAATGCTAGTAATGGTCAACAAAATTACTAATTAGGATCCCACTCCAACTCCAGGATTACTACCGTGATGAATCTCATCTGATCAGCCAACTTTGCCAAGATTAGACATCTTTGACGTCACTTTCCAAATTTCTTTACAGTTCCAATGACCAACACGAAAGCAATTATCAACACATAACACTTGAACATTATGATTCTGAATATTTGTTTCAAATGCTGCATATATTTACTCAATCACTGCAGTAGTAGATGAAATATATATCTTATGTCCCACCCAATGATTGAATGAATTAAAATACCAACCTCGTCTCGACATTGCTTTTGACACATTTGACAGTACCATCGTAATTTCTGAAGGCCTTTGGCTTTGATGCGATTTGCAATAGCTTTCGGCGTTAAGAAACCTGGCTTTTCCTTCCCCATAATGTATTTGTCGAACAAGCGTACACCTAGTATATACGGTTACCGACACCTCTCGAAAACAAACTCGCTTTGTAAATGTTCGGCAGTTATGTCCCTTGCGAAACAGGAAGAGGAAATGACTTCTTCAAGGTCACTTAAGCACCGAGACTGAAAATGAAAGTAACCATCCAAGAGTGAAACTTTTGAGAAATTGCTATGAAAATCTGTTGTAGGCCTTATGTCATACACGTCTGTGAAAGTCTTATATATTGAGGTAACCTCTGCTGTCTACAACTCACATTCGCATGAAGCTGTTCCCTGTTTCCCACATTTTCCGTAGCGTTGTAAGGAGGCGAGCTGACCTGAAGCAGCAGCATCTGTCGCAATCACTGTCAGCCATGTCCAGCACTTCTACTTCTAGCTCTAAGTCACCAGCAAGCGAGATGAAACCGTTGGTGGGAGTATGTCAAATGACGAGTACAGCAGACAAGGAAGCAAACTTTGCGGTTTGTCAAAGTTTGATTCACAAAGCAAAGAAGCGCGGAGTGCAGGTAATAATTCACAAAACCTGTCTGTAGCGGACACCCTTGGGACCACCTAACAGCGTCCCTCTGAGACAGGTGGCCGCTCATCTGAGGGAGGGTCTGCAGGACCTTGTGTCTTTCAGTGATCGTACAACACTGAACTAAAGTATACAGTATATACATGGAAAAAACAAGAAACAAAACATAGACAACGTGTTGGAAGAGTCAACTTTATTCAATCAGCAATAACAATAAATGCTGAGACCTGCTTTTGGTTTTTGCATGCAAAATGTCAGAAATGTGGGATTGGTGCCCCTTGCTTAACAGTGAAATGTACATATCTTATAATACAAGCTTCCCAGACATGGCAGCCGAGAGAAAGTCACTACGTCCTGAGTGTGCTGCTAGAGCAATCAGGAAGTCGACATATCCCAAGGATTCTTTTGTTGATATGATGCACAATCATCACTTTCATCACCATCACCCTCATCAGAAACTCAGACTCCTGAATTGTACACCATTTGGCGTATTTACGCCAAACCAAACCCTGGCGTACGCCAAAGCTGTGAGGCTGGTACGCCAAAATCAACTTTGTGCTTATCAGTGAACGGAACGGAATGTATGCTTATTTGGCTTGAATCCCCGAAACGGACGCCATTTTGTATGTGCGGCTCTCCAGGTCGCTAGACGTTATTGCCTCATGTTCTTGCAGCGTGAAAATATGACCAGATGAAACAAACATCACTACAAATGAAAACATTTTCCTTGCAGGAGAGGCTAGAATTTGCCAGTTAAATATTAAAATATTCGTTTTCGGAAGAAGGCTTCCGCCCCCCCCCCTCTACCTCCCCCCTCCCCCGTCCACCCAGCCTCTTGGCCCCGCCAGGGCCTAGGCGGCCCCCGACCCCGGCCAATAAGCCAAAGTCACCTGCTGCAATTCAGGAGTCTGGAAACTCCTTTGGCGTGCTCGTGATGTGACCAAGGAAATAAATAGCTGTGGGGCAGACGATGTCTTTTAAATATGACCTTGAAAGCTCTGAGGTTAAATCTGTGGACTAGCATGTGAAAGGGTCGTGTCTGCTATGGACAGGTAGAGCATGCATTCCAGACCGAAAATACCTGTCCTCTATTTGCATAGCATCTACAGTGTGGCCACCCGTTTAAGGGGGAGTAAGTTGAAAATTGATCAGCACCGGGCTCAAGTGTCCGTATTGGTGAGGTGTACCCCAGCCTAAGGAGCTGCTACAGACAGGTTTTACTTTAATATAAGATTTGATTGAAAGGCTTGGATATGCACATATATGAGAAGAAATATTAGAATTAAACACAAGTGAGCTAGGAAACCAAACCTTGCTGAATGTTCAAAGAGAAATAGGAAATTAAGGAAACAAATTCTGTTTCTTAATCTAAAAAAAAAAACCTTTGAAGAGAACAGTTTTAGTTGCAAAACATTTTCAGTAATTGTAAAGTAAAAAGGTTTGTGGAACATAAGCTTTTAGTATTTACATTCTTAGTGCCTGCTAAGCAGCTAGAAAAGGAGATCTGTTAATATTATACACAGTCACCAGATGAGCAGTATGTTATCCAAAATTTACTTAGAAACTGTTCCATGATTGTTCACTAATGTTACTTTTGCACTGATCCTGGCATGTGAATGATAAAGGTGCAAGTTTCTGAAAGTCTTATGTTCCTACAGATGCTGTTCTTCCCCGAGGCATGTGACTACATCGGTGAATCAAAATCACAGACTGTGGAAATGGCAGAGAGCTTTGACGAAGACATCATACAACGGTACTGCAGAGCAGCTCAAGACAGTGGAATATGGTTGTCATTGGGAGGAATTCACCAAAAGGTTGGACTCTTGAAAATTCAAATACTATTTTTTTCTCAGCCTTTTCTTGCAGAACAAAAAATTTTATTTTTCCACTTCTTAAAATTATTAATTTTTGTAATCTACAACTTAGTACAACCACTAATTGCATTAACATGAAAACATATTTAAAATGATGGGGGGAGGGTAGAGAAAGTAGGAAGCTGTTAAAATGTATACTTGATTTTATTTTCATGAGTCATGTGATGCACTACAATGTTTTCAGGATCCTGAAAATAGTGTAAAACGGATTCACAACACCCATGTTCTAATCGATAATGAGGGGCAGATCAGAGCCACATATGAGAAAACACACTTATTTGACCTTGACCTTAAGGGTCGTGTGAGATTGTGTGAAAGTGATTACACTGTGCCTGGGCAAAAGATAGTGCCTCCTGTGGTTACTCCAGTTGGAAGAGTAGCCATGTCTATCGTATCCTTTCGATTTGTTTACCTTTTCATTACATGTATGTTGTATTTCCCATGGTAGACAGATTTAAAAAGCCTGTATTTCTTTTTGAAGTGGTAATTTTCAAAAGGTTGTTGAAGAAAAACTGTTAGTCACGACACAGTCACAAGTCAACTGCCTGTTTATAGTCTTTGTGTTGTCCTGACAAAGGAATAATGCCTCGAAACTTCAACTCTGTTCGTGTCATTTTTAGCTTTGTTCAGTTTCTCTGTTGTTAACTTAGGTATAATTTCCAAGTGGCAGTCATCTGTTTCATTTTATTTTTGAAAAGCTGTTAGCTTCATTGCCGTCAGTGCCTGTAGATGTCTGTAAAATGTGACTTCTTAGGCATGTTGGGTAGAGTACAACTGATGTTCGGATTGGCGCCTTAACATTGTGAATTGCTATGACGTCAGATTCCCTGAACTGTCACTGGTGCTGACCCAGCAGGGAGCAGATATTTTAACTTTTCCATCTGCATTCACACAAACAACAGGGATGGCACACTGGGAAGTGCTCATGCGTGCCCGAGCCATTGAAAACCAGTGCTATGTGATCTCTGCTGCTCAAACAGGAAAGCACAATGAGAAAAGGACATCATATGGTCATGCTATGGTAATGAATATGTGGCCATTAAAATTTATTCACTAACGCTAACAGGCCCAGTTAGCCAAGGTGACTAGTTTTACTTAATCAGTACATTTTATTTTTCAGAATCACCTTTGTATATTTAGCTTGTAAAAAATGTTGTTACATTACCACATCCAGAACATAACATTCTGCGAAAATAATGGGGCCATCATTTTGGCTCATCAATTGACTTCAGAAAACAGATAACCAACAGAATCAAGGGATCTGAGTGGATCATCTTTGCATCATTTTGCAAGTATAAGTAAAAATATGAAAAACTACCCTATTCCTTGCCAGCATGGATCTGAAAAACTTTGGCAATAATGCATGGTATACACAGATTTTCGCGTAAGATTTCTGACTTGTACCGCCAATAGACCTGCACACAACTGGTAGTGTGGCATTTAAAAACAAAATTTATCCAGCTACTTTCAGCACTGTATGCAGTATTCCATTGTATTCCATTGTATTTGAAAGCCTTAAGATTGATGCTTTACACTAAGGCACCTTGCCTGCATGTATTTTTACAGCAGCAGTGGAGTTCATTATGCCTCCAGTCATAAGACTCAGTTAGATCATAATGGAAATCCTATAAAGATCCTTTAAGATGACAGTTCTTGTAGACAAATGAAATATGATCTTCCAGGCACAATTGTCACGTAACTGTTCTGTTAAAACAAAAAATATGTTCAAGTATGTCAGTGATTCTAATTAAACAGTATATCAAAATTAGTCCAACTCATCTTCTTGGTTAACTGGCTCTTTTAAAAAAATAGCGCAATCTGTAGCAACAATTTCTTTTTAAATTTATGGCCCTGTTCTTGGTGTACAACACAAAAATGGCAACAATATTTGGAATAAAATGATTGTGTCAGATTGTAGATCCATGGGGATGTGTGGTGGCACAGTGTCGAGAAGGGACAGACATGGCAGTAGCAGAAATTGACCTTGATTACAGAACTCGGATACAACAGGATATGCCAGTCTGGCAGCATCGGCGCTTTGACCTGTACACTCAGGTCACCGCTCTGAAATGTGATCTTACGTGTATGTTTCGTATCAGTTTTAGTAACATAAGTATTTTAGTTTCCCACCTGCCTTCTTCCCCTCCCCATATTCATCCGCTTTGACTTGTTTGTGGCTGTTATCACTGCTTTTGAAACAAATTTATCCTGGATCTTTGAAAAACGACAAGCCCTGTAAAATGGTCAGTCTGTGTTTGGATACATAACAGCATGCAAACAGATTTATGCATATTATACGTGTCCGTGTGTATGTCCCAGATCACCAGTATAAAGCAGCATGAAGCATGGTTATATGCCTGAAAAATACAAGTTATAATGGCAGCCAAAACCACATTATTTATTTATATGGTTTGGCTTTTATGGTTGGGGGAGAGTTTCATTGTCAACCTTCTGTAACAAGTACATTTGGTGGTTATCTTTTTGTGATGATAACAAACTTGCAGACTGATTGAGATTATTTCCTAGTTTACCATTCTGATCAATGATTATTTTTGTTTTAATTGTCACTCATATCCTTAATTTACTATTTTCTTTCTTTTTGGAGGGTGGAGGAGTGGTGGGGTGTGGAAGAAGACAAATTAACTTTCCTGTATTGCCCTTTTGTCATTGCAGATGACTTAAACAGGCAAGCAGAATACCAATTTGGACATGTAAACATCTCTTCAGCATGTGTTTTTGCCCGTTCCGCTCTCTCATATGCATTTGTAAACATCAAACCAGTGCTTCCTGGACGTATCTTTTGACAAAGCCTACTGTACGTGTTTTATAAAGACCATTATGTAATTATCTTTTCCTTTAAGCCAAGAGCTGGCCACTAAGAATGATTATTAGAGACCTTTTGTTCCTTTAATACAGCACAGTCATGAATTACAAATTATAGGGAAGCTTACACATTCTTCTCATGTAATCTCAGAAGTCACCCAGCTTATAATATGGCCATAAGGGAGTGCACACAGTTTGATCTGAATATTTGTGCCCTTTACACTGTTTTGTTCTTTTGCTTTTACAGATGATACATTTGTAAAGAAACATTTAGCCCTTATCTCATCACAATCTTTCTAGCCTTAATAGCTGACCTTTGTTATTAGCCAGACACTTCTGTGTTCTTTCCCTAACATTATGCTAGATATGCTTGTAGCTTCTGTAAGACCTGCCGAGCGACTTAGTGATCTTACCAGTGCAGAAATTGCCGACCTGTTCTGTCTGGTGCAGCGTGTATCTGATGTTACACAAAGGCTTTTCAATGCTTCCTCAGTTACAGTGGCAGTACAAGATGGCAGAGATGCCGGGCAGACTGTGAAGGTGGGATTGTAAAATCCCCAAAAGCAACAGCTTTTTTTTAAAAATAAGTGTCTCAAACTTAAAAAGATGGATATAGTGCAATCAGCACGTGGACAATGTAGGCTAAGACTGTCTGATGGTAAAGTCTCCCAGTATACATTGTTCGCATGCTCATAGCTGATTTGGGGAACTGTTAGTTCCTCTCTAAAATGTGTGTGAATGCATGTGCATGTCCATATGGATGCATGCACCTGTGAGGGAGATTGAGAGTTTGCCACATTTGTTTTCTGAGACCAGTCCTTAGGCTTTTATCATAAAACTGAAAATTTCAGTTTGGTTTTAAACTTCTGTTTTTATTTACAGTGCATTTCATGTTTTTAATGTCTTAGAACATGTTAGTGTTTGATCTTGGTTACAGCATGTTCATGTTCATATCATCCCTAGAAGACCAGGTGACTTCGAGCAAAATGATGATATTTATTACGAGGTAAGCAGATCAGTTGTATGATCATATGCAAAACTTCAAAAAAGTGCATACATATCAAACATTTTTAAAGCACACTTAGTAAGTTTATGATACTTGTTTCAAAATGTTTGACTGTGCTTCTTTAGTTCAGCTTCATTTTCTCGATTTGTCCAAACTCATTAAGATCAGCTGTGACCATTGAAACCTGATTGGGGTTAGGAATGTCATCACCCTGAATGTGGAGCAGAATTCATGTGAATCTGAAAGCTGATAAAAAGCTGAAAGTACACATTTTGACAGAACTAAACTGAGAGAGAGATTTCAAGAGTTTTGACAATTCTAGAATCTGTGGTTTCACACAATATTGTGGTGATAGAATGTAATAACAATCTCAACTGCCACTATAGACAATGGTAGCCCCCAAAAATTATACTGTATGTTGATTCTTTGATATGCTAGTAAGGAAGCACTGGATTTGTGGCAGCTAGCTTAGGATTTTTTTTTAAAAAACCCTCAGGAAGTAGTGCCATAAATGGAGCAATATACATACAATTTTAGTGAGCAGAGCTACACTTTCAAAGTGGGTGATTGGGGTAAAGCAGAAAGATGAACCAGTAATGCCTAGCTGTGTGCACATGCGTGTGTGTGTGTGAGAGCTTGTGTGCATGGGTGACACTATGTAAAGTGATCATACTTTCCCCCCAAAGTTCAAAAAAAAATCCCAATAATTTCAAGAAATGCCACCCCTGCATAATATTCTCTTCTGTGTCTTGCATTTAAACAACATTGGTCTAAGAAAAACGCCAGCAGTGTCAGTTATATGGGGTGCATGTAGCTGTTTTTATGTCATTCCTAAGCACAGATGCCTGGTGTATTCTCTGGCATCTGAATTGAAGCAAGACAGATCTTCAAAATAATGGATTTGTTATTTGTACATTATTTACACGAGGTGTATTGCTCTTGATGGGTACATAAATGCAAACTTTTTATATAAAAAACACCATCAAAATAAAACAGAATTTAAAAGGAAAGGGGGAGAAGGTGCAGCAAAACAAGCTTCTTCACTTCACATAAATAGCTATATTTTGAATTTTGTATGGATTTTCTCTGAGTTCTCTGCCCTGCGCACCCAGACTGCATGTAGTTTTCATACCTATACTTCTGTTTACTGTCTCCACATTCACTTCATTTTTTAAATCCATTCACTTAGATTAGCTTTAGACAGTTTAAGTTGGCAGCATCGTAAATATTGCTGTAAAATGACATCTGTTTTGTGGTGGAAATTTATAGCACTAAATGCCTAAAGGAAATGAAGACAACGTAGCTGTTCCTGTACATTTTGTCTTGTTGTGCTTTCAGCTGCAGAAGCACGACAAGAATATGACTGCTGATACTCCAGGGCTTCGAACAGAAGAGGAGATGGCAAGAGAAGCTGTCGTAATGCGAGAAGCATTCTCGCAGCATTAATTTGTGTATTTTTAGTTGACAGGTAAATGTATCTCAAGGGAACACGGTGATTACCCATTAGGAACCATTATTCTATATATTGTCTGTAATGATAGACAACCAGTGTAGCTAGCGGTGTTAGAGTATTAGAAATCTGAAGCAGGTCCAAAAGTTTAATTTTTCTGTACTTTTAGTACATGTATGGAGTATTATACTGTCGTGAACACCCACAAGCAATCTACAATTAGCCAGTACAAAGAAGTCTTACACATATACATGTATATATTTAGAATATGAATTATTTCAATAATTGACTTCTGTACTTTTGCTTAAAATTTGTATTTAAATCCTACATGTATGTCTTCATGGAGTTTTCAATAATTTCCTTTTACTGAATGGTGAAATGGTAAAAAGGGGCTTTTATCATCACAATAAAGGTTTTAAGATTTATAAACACATTGAAAACTTATTATTTTTTAGGCTGTCAAGTTGGAGGTTGAACTCAAGAAAACGAAGAGACGAAGTAGTGCAGTTTTCTTTCTTGCAGGTGCAATTATAATAAAGTTATGGGAAAAAAAGGGAGTTAGACATTTACATCTTCCACTCATAAACCTTGCGGTGGTAGCCACTTGCATCTCCTTAGCATGAAGTGTATGCTCACCGACCCCCGTTTCTAGTTGACCCCAACATATTTTAGAGAAACACTTGACGCACTTGTTAGACTTTCAAGTAGACATTATAGAGATTCAGAAGGCAAGGTGATTATGTATGTTAACAAGCATTTACCCAGATATGTTAATACATATTTAATGCACTTTTTAGATTTTTCAATGAAAACACTAAGCCATCATGCTAAAGAGAATTACATCTTATCACATAAGCTGATCTTTTCAGGTTACTCAGAAAGTACAAATGGGTGCCCTGTAGTGTAGCAGTAACATGCTTGCCACCGATACAGTGTCATGGGTTCAGATCCTTTGTCCACCACACATACCTCTATGCATGTACTACCTGGTCATCGGAGATTTTATCAGGGTGCTCAGGGTTTTCTTCCTCCACGGCATCCCCTTTTTCACCTCCTCCCCTTTAACCCTGTCATGATGCAACTTTTCTGGCCTGCTTGATGTTTTAATGTCAGCTCGATGTCTTAAGGACAATTATCATTAGCGGTAGATCAGAGTGACCTCCTCTGTTAAAAATCCGGTGTCTGTAAAGTGCTGGGGAAAAAATTGTTTCAAACTGAAAACAATCGCGCCATATGTCTTCTGCAGCAGGTCTAATTAGCTCCTTTTACAATATTTGGAGGCTAACTGAAAATGAGTAATCTGTTTAACACTTTATGACCTTTTTTATATTATTTCTTCCAGCATAAAAGAATAGATAGAATTGCTGAAAATAAGCATTTTTCTAGCAATCTTTATTGCGGACTAAATTCATTGTACCCTGTTGTCTTACATGCGTTTTCTGTTAGGTAAACAAGTTTTTGCACATAAATTACAAAAGCTCACAGAAAGTGTAATTTATTAGTTTTGTCATGTTCTTTGGCATATAAACCAAGTTGCTGAAAGTCAGATTATTGGGAGAAAAGAATGTGCTACATGAAACCAACCTGTTCCTGTTAAAAATTACAACAATTCATACAACAGATATTGAAATAAATGTCTCAAAAAAGGGTGATTTTGATGAAAATTATGCACCTGACAATACATGGACAATCACAATTCTGCACAAGTTCCTGGAGATGCATGTGTACGTATGGGCATATGTGTGTGTATGAATGAGTGTATAAAAAAATATTTTAACTGAAAATGTGTACAATTGAGCCAAGTGCATGGCATAAAGTAAAAGTTTGAGGAGACAGTGAAATTAATTTTATTTTTGAGGTACAAGTTTTTAGATGTCAACCGAGTTAAAAAGATTCAGGTGGTCAACAACTTTTTGGAAGGATTTTGCTAATGATTATAAATACTAATTGCTAGGACAAAACATGATTCACTTGAACTTTTTATTCTTGTTTTGTTTGGACTCGGAATCGTACTTTGCTTGACACTTGCTCAGATGGCAGCAAGCATCAAACATCAAGCAAAGAGGGACCACAATCCAGATGCTGTTGAGGAAGACAAAATAAAACCAGAAATACTGAGGGTGCAGGTACTCTCCATGAGAGAAGCCTTCAAAGATCTCGGTCAGAAAGTAAAGGGAGTCGCCGTACAGTTGGAAGAGGGATAGAAGCAGCTGCAGAATGTAGCGATACGAGCCATGCTGCATGAAGGAAAGGGCAGCCATAAATGCTAAAGGTCCATCCACCAATGCTGTGATTCTTTCCATGCAGACTGTGAATGGGTCAGAGCTAGGGGTAAAAAAGAAAATCACAAATTATAGCACAGCCTACAATGATTAAAATCAAACTGATTTACTACTAATTAAAAGGAGTAACTCTCAGCATAACAGTATCAGGTGCTTCCCACCCATGCAGACAGTTGTGGGTTCAGCTCGGATCCCTGACACAAACACTTTCTCTGCATGTGCCTCTTGTTTTTACCCGACTGTGTTCTCCCATCACCCTTCATTAGCCTATTCTCTCCTTGACCTATCCTGTCATGAGATACCCTTTGTTGCTGAGCAATCATCACTACAAAAATAAATAAGAATTGCTTCTCATAGCGTGTACCTACTGTGTACAAATTGCATATATACACTTTGTTTTAATCTATATTATCCCAGAGAAAAATGCTTGTGCCATGATTATAAATCCCTTTAAAAACTACTGAGTGGGGATCAGGTTTCTGACACAGAAATCGCGAAACGATGCAGAAGCATTTTGTAAAACTGTATATGTACATATAGTTCAGCAGAATAAAGAGGTTTTCAGTTATGAACACGCCATTTCTCAACATCCAACCATGATTTTGTTGTTTAGGGTGTGCTGGTGGGAGGCCTCAGCAATTGGATAAAAATGAGAATTATTTTTACCTGATGTAGCGGCTGTCACCCCTTCCATATTCTTTCCCTGACAGAATAAAGCAACAATTACTGTCAATAGATTGAGCAGGATTTTGCTCTGGAGACAATGCAGTGCCAAAAGACACAAGAACACACAAGGTGACGATGGGATTTAAGTGTTTAGAATCATTCGTACAATCATACAAAGATCATCACATGCTGATGCTGTGATTTTTTTTTGTAATAGAAATGATTCACTCTTAAAAGAACGTTTTTCAATAATGGTGCCAGGTTCACATCGACACGGAATACATTACAATCTTAACACCGTACTTAAATAATTTGCACAATAAACAACAAACGAGGACCGAGCGC
The DNA here is from genome assembly GCA_004794575.1 of Lanistes nyassanus. Classification (NCBI taxonomy): domain Eukaryota; kingdom Metazoa; phylum Mollusca; class Gastropoda; order Architaenioglossa; family Ampullariidae; genus Lanistes; species Lanistes nyassanus. The sequence goes on along the minus strand of SMGT01002111.1, from coordinate 624,088 downwards.
TTAAATTATCAGTCTCCTCTGCCCTGTCCCTTTCTTTCGACCCTAGTCTTGCTACTTTTTGAGTACGGTAAGCTCCCTTGGTCGCATGCGTCTGCATACGGTTACTATGAGCGTTTCAAGTACCCCTTGATGTATTAATTTGCACATTATTATGTATAAAAGATTTCATGTAATATTTTCCTCGCGTTGTGCCAGCTCTAGCTATGGACCAGCGCGGGAGGGGCACTGCGTTTTTTTAATTCCCAATGATGTCATGAGTCATGGGGTCGAAGTTAGGGTTTTGTTCGACTTACCCTCCCATCCCCGATGACTCTAGAGCGTTTCCGCTTATACTCACACATCTGCGCCAGGAAGTCCATTTTCCCGACTAGGGTTGCATGGAAGAAGCAGAAATAACCCTCTAGTATGCTGTGGATAAGACCGCAAGCAACAAACCAGCAGACGACAGTCCTTCGTATCAGCGACAACCGTGGCTTCACGCGCCCCGACATCCACCACGTCGCCACGATGAAAGCCCCGACGATGCCGAAAAAGACGCCCACGAGTTCAAATGCATTTTTGTCGTTTGGTCTGTAGTGAGGCAGTACGAGAGAACGTGGAAAGTACGGGTGGCTAGCGTTCTGTGCAGCCATTTCGCTTCGGTCGTCAGAGATCTCCTATGAACCGTATGATCGTACGACGACCGATATCGGCGCCGGTGCTCGTACGACGACAGGGGAGATCATCCTGCAGCCCTATGTTGCCAATGCTCACAGGCTTTGTCCTCTCCCACAAAGAGTGTTATTAGAAACGTTGTTAGGTAGTGACAATACTCAGAAGAAAAGCGAAGCTTTTATCTCTTAGCCGATTTCACTATCTAGTATAGACTTCCTTCGTTTTTTTCAGTTGTTTTTAATTTCCTCGAAAGGTTTGGATGGTGGGAAGGCTCGTAAAACTGCCAGCTGAGCCGCAGGAGCGGCCAACTTTATGGAGACAGCGCGCACTTTTCGTAATTCCATTGAAGATTGTAACATGTATCTCAGGGGTTTGTATCTTTATCTTGACTGTGTTTCTCTCTGGAAGTGTTTGCATTGCTCAAGGTCACTGAAGTTTTCTCCGAGAGGTCGAGTCTTCTGCCCCTCATTCCCTTATCAGCTAGCCTGCGTACCTTAACTTTGGGGATGGGGGGGGGGGTCCAGCTACAAATGGAATTACTATCACGGATCTTCCCGGGCTCGCCGATCTTGCCATGCAGTCTGGTCAAAATACTGTGGGATCAACTGGTTTTGAGTTCCCGGATGCATGTCCACGCGATTTTTTCTCTCCACCTCCTGCCTCCAGCAACCTTTCACCTATATGTCCCATGTGCTCTCTCCGTCCTTCCGCACCCATGTACAAGTGCAAGAGTCACATGACAGGGACACTGGTGTGTCATGCGGGGTCGTGGCGGGTGGAAGTGGGTTTCAGTTTCAGTGCGTCGATCTGCTATAGCCAGATTTTTTCGCTTCGGCTCGATATGCATGTAGCAAGAACTGTAGGCCCTGTGCTTCTGGTTCATTGTTTTTAGTGCTATGAATACATCTCTAAACTTTGTGCGAAACCCACCTAGTTACGTTACGACGTGAGTCTTCAGCAACTCACTGTAGCCGTTGCTTCGTCCATACACATACACTGTATGAAGTAGTCGACCCGACCTAAGGACAGTGTCGACTCGACCACGCCATGGAGTTGAAATTGAATTTTAAATTGAAATTGAATTTGAAAGTGAATTTTAGCCATGCAAAAGAGTGGTGAAAGCTTCCTCTTTTACGAGGAATTTCCACGGTGCACTTGTGTGCCTGTTTACTTGTCGGAATGAACTATCTTTCTTAAATTTAAAACAAGGGAACTGGAACAAGCTAAGATATGACAAAGACAAAGACAATCTACTTTTTTCCTTCTGTTTTCGTTGTTGTCGTTTTTTGGTCGTTTTTGTGTCGTCCTGATGAAGGGGTAGTGCCCCGAAACATGTAGATTGTCTTTGTCTTTGTCATGTCTTAGCTTGGTCCAGTTCCCTTGTTTTAAATTTAAGAAAGGTTTTTCCTCCAAGCGGCAGTCACCTGTTTTTCTTGTGGAATGAATTATCGTCGCAACATATGCGTTCGTTTTTCGTGAATAATATTAAGCTGTTTTGTTGGTTTCATATAAGTGACTTAATTCGTTTTATTTCAGTTCATCTGCACAGACTCTCCCCTCGTAAGTTTTGTCGTTAGCGTTACTCTGTGTGCGTGCGTGCGCCCGCGTCTCTCTCTCTCTCCCTTTCTCTTTCTCTCACACACACACAAATCGCCTGCACTTTAGTTCAAATAAGTTAAAAGCATTGCGTGCTTCACGTTGGTCTTCAGCAGCAGTCACTATGTATGTTGCCGGCTCCATATATTCTACATATAAGTGTATAATATATAATTGACATATAGAATACCCAACAAGTGATTTACATATAGAATATGTAACAACAGTTAGCAAAGCTGTTGCTGGGTTCACATATCCTAAATAATGTGTTCTCATCTCCTATTCATACGTATGAGTGCACGTAAAATACACAGGGCGAACTGATCTTACGACCAGGGGCCTGGATAGCTCAGCTGGTAGAGTTGCGGACTAGCAGATGGAAGTTGTGGGTTCGATCCTGGTGTGGCAAGGATTATTTCCTTGAGTTAAACATTATGCAAACTTTATTCGGCCATTTCCCCCGAACATTAAACTGACCATATTACTGCAGCCATCAGTCTGGTGGCACTTTTAGTGCATAGTTTAGTAATAGGACCCTATCCCCCGTAGCGCGAAATCACCGCGAGGTGGAAGCACTGTCCCTCTAAATAACCACCACCACCACCAGTCTTACGACCACGTCCAGTCGCAAACTATGTGCATATCAGGACGGTGTTGCTTAGACAAAGTTTACGTGAGACTGATGAAACGGGCCTCAATCCCACCCTGTCACATTATACTGAACATTATACTGACACTGGGCCAACCAGTCCTAGTACTGTTCCCCACCCAGGACTGAGCTTTCTCATCTACTTTCCTGTCCATAAAAGTGACCCCTAGGCTGGCTTGCATGAGCATTATTATCTCCTGTTAATTCGTAAAGGTGTACATACAATACACAGAGCGAATGGGCCTAACGACTGCTGTTATGACCGAAAGTGGAGATAAGAACGCTCATGCCCTGG
>SMGT01002111.1:603995-620151 GCA_004794575.1 Lanistes nyassanus | reverse complement strand
ACAACCCCAACAAAGTACTGGCAGCGCTAGACACAACCGTATGCTGACGTATGCAATCAAGGGAGCCTACCGTACCCATACACGTAGCAAAGAGAGAGTCGAAAGTAAGGAACATGGCAGATCTAAAAACACGCATATCTTTTAGATCTGCCATGTTCCTTACTTTCGACTCTCTCTTTGCTACGTGTTTGGGTACGGTAGGCTCCCTTGATTGCATACGTCAGCATACGGTTGTGTCTAGCGCTGCCAGTACTTTGTTGGGGTTTTCAGTAAACTTTCTTTAAGCCTACTTTTTTTTTTTAAAGTGTAACAGGAAAAACATAGATGCTCTGAGAATGTCTTGTTCGAAGAGACACACTGGGGCACGTTAGCTGAGTCTAATCTCCGCTCTGTAGATACAGCGGAAGATTAACATCCTTAGCTGATACAGTGCAAAGAAAAAACCGTGGATCAAAGGAATGAACACGAAGCCGATCAAAACAAGGAACACAGCCGTGTTTCCCGGCTTGTTCCAGTCCAAGAAGGAGTACATGACGTGCGTGTGATCAGCAGCCCAGAACACCACAGAAAACAACAAGTAGGCGAACCCGTACAATACTGGATAGATGACGTGCAGGAGCCTGCAAGGAAGAGCTGTGACGACGTGTTCCACGACCACGATGACGGAGTTGAGCAAGTGAAGCTGCAGAGTGTCCTCCGAGGTCAAGGACGCGCCCTCCCAGGTCGGAAAAATGAAGGCGAAGAACGCTATGGACACTAAGATGGTAACGGTGGAAACGGCCGAGAACAGTGCCCACACAGTGCACATGTACCAGGGCGGTCGTCCGCCGCCAGGGGACAGCTGCTCCGACGTCGTCGCCACGAAGTTGTCACGTGACATGTCAGTTTCGAGCCGGAGGTTCTCCCAGACGCCGCCCGGATCGCGCGTGTCTCCCTCCGTAAACATGCCCACGTGATCTCGAACGCTGGCCCTCGCCGACAGCGTGCAGCAGTGGGAGCGACCTTCGCCCTGCGGGCTGCCGCATCGCAGGTGCTGGTGGCAGGCCAGCAGGAAGTGCAGGGTGAGGTAGGCAGTGAGAAGCAAGTACGTCCAGTTGGTCAGGTAGGCACCCCAGCCATGAGGCGTTCTGTCCAGTATGCCTGTGCGGACGAGCCAGAAAACAGTGTAGATCATCAGCACGAGACGGTAGGCCACGTATGAAGAGTAGGGTATCCGCCACTGCAACAGAGTTTGTAAAACTATACGCAGGCCCGGATTACAGACTGAGGAATAGGTGTTTGGGGTTGAGGGAGGAGTTACTTTCGGTCGTGTAAATCAATGCTGTTTTTCTTGGTCTAACTTCTCCCCCTCCCCCGACCCCCACCTCACCTATCTCTAACCAACCCTCGTTTTTGAGGAAGGGCCGGAGTGGTGAGGGAAGATAGATGTGGCGATTACTCGAGCACTTAAAACAATCACCACCCCATCCTTGCTGGAGACAAACCCACACGAGCTGCTGCCTGGTTGGGCACTACAGAGTCCACTTACTCCTCTTATAAACTGAAGAGCGGATGCGAACCCTTATGCTACATGACATCAACTCCATGCACATATGTACATCTGCTTTCGTCGTCTATGGTAAATGAAGCTGATTTGTAATTTTTTTTAGGGGGAGGGGGATATTGTACGAATTTACACATTGATGAAAGTGCCCACACACGGTTATATACACGTACATATATCTATAGATGTGCAGTCCACCACAGGGAATAGGGGAAGGTATGAATGGCCTGGAATGAAGATCACACCATGGGTGGGGAAATCCCAAGCGCTTTTGTTTTTCAATATAAACTTTCTCACCGATCCTCTCTCTGCTCTGCAAATGTGCGTGCGTGCGTTAAAGAGACAGAGCTGGCCGCGGGTTAAAAAGGGTTGGTAAAGAATGAATTACCTGAGAAGCAGTAAATCTCTCTTCCTTGACGCCAGTGAATCCTACCTGCTGAAGACGAAATTCGCTGCGCAGTGCCTTCAGCCATGAACCCATTGTACCTGTGCAGGAGGAGGAGTCAAAACTAAATCACAGCCACTAATATTTTATTTTAGATGTACATACACATGCTAATGCTGCATGTGTGTATCCAGAGACAGAGAGATTATAAAGATTCCAACATAAACGAAAACGAGGGCTAAGCATACTCAAATAGAGATTCTATAGACCGACAATGGTAGCTCCAAAGATTAACTGAAACAAAAACCAAAAATAGTGCTATGAAGATACCTTTATGTATCTCATTATGAGCAATTCAATTAAGACACACTACAACGAAACTAATTTAACATATTCTTGTCAAACACGTTAATAGATCAAATATATGTAATATGTAAAAGTACGACGTACACAGTCTTTCTCTCTTCCCCTCGCCGTCCTGATATGCACATAGTTTCCGGCTGGACGTTAAGCAACAAATACCCCCCCCCCCCACACACACACACACTTCCCCTCGCTTCCCCCTCCCCACCAGCCAAATGAACCAGCTTTACTATTCTTCTTTTTTTGAGGAACAGGTAAACTGTTGTATTTAAAAGGGGCGGGGGAGGAAAAAAGTCCTCTACTAGAGCTTGTTCTTTTGAAAATAAAAACGTTGCCATTCCCTTTTTCCTGCAGTTGTAACAGATACAGAGCCCCAGCCGCTATTACTTCCAGTTGCGGCGACAGCAAAGAGACGTCAAATTAATTAGCCGTCTCTGGCGATAGTACACGAAGATAGCCGTTGCTGGGGGGGGGGGGGACTTGGGATCGCCCAGGTTCACTTTCTCAGCAAATTTTCTCTAGAGGGACGATTTTTGACCAAATAAATGGCCTACGGACGGGCGGTCGGACCATATATTATCCATCGAAGATGTTTGTCGGACAAACCCCGACAGACAGCTAATTAATAAAGAACAAATGAGGACAGAGCGCTATAAATCATCAAATGACAACCCCAACAAAGTACTGGCAGCGCTTATTAGCTAAAGGCGTACGGGAAGAAAATACAGCATCACAGCGAGGTATGGTGGTGCCCGCTCGTCTGTTAAGTCCATGCCAGAAAATGTACATTAACGCCAAAATAAAAGGAACGAGCTTATATATCTTGGGTGAATGCCGAATATCTCTTTGCATCTTGCATAAATACCCAAAATATCTTTATATCATGCCTGAATGCCGAAAGAGACTCGATCTCGCCATTCACCCAAGATATTATACATGCATACGTGTACTTCCTTCGCGTGAAACGTATCTTTGGGTACCGTGCACCCGTACCAACGCCGTCGAAGTTCACAAAGCAATATATCGTACCGTCTTTATCAGCGTAGTCCTTAACGAGTTGCACACAGATAAAAAGGAGACGGCATTATAGTTGCTAGGTATGTGGAAGAGCACTTGAGTGTGCACTGGCCGTTATTACTCGTTTGTGAGTACGATGAAACTTGTAAGAATTTTTTTAATAGAAAAATTATACTTTAGAAGAGTCACATTTAATTATAGCGAAAATGCTGTCGACAAGTCCCCATGCAAGGTGTGTCACATGTGTGTCGATCGCACAGTGACAATGGGAATGGCAGGTTTGATTTTTAAAAAAAACCATAGTTCTGTGAATATGCTTTCATGCAGATGAGAGAGAGAATTTGTCTTAAATTAAGTGAACATATTAGTATGCTAGAGTAACTGCCCTCTGCAGGAAAACTCCTTTTTTGTTGGATTTTCTTGTCAACAGCAAGGGTATTAGTATATGCACTGACGCGAAGGGGGGTAACTCCACAAACAAAAACCATGGTCACACTCGACGGATGTGCAAGCACGAACATGCGCTATAAGCCCTGCCGGTATTGCATGTTTAAGGTCCACCCACTCCCCCAAAAAGTAAACATACAAACCTTCTAGATGTGGCGATGTCAACAGTAGTTAATGTAGACGTAACTTCATCTTTTGACAGGAATGAATTTTCAGCAGCCGATATGACCCCCTTTTCCTCCTGTCTCCTATATATAATATATCGCCTTCAATCGTTGCCTGGTGATCTGCCGTTGAACACACCAATCAGCAGGAGATACTCGGTCGAGTAGCAGAAGTGTGACGCACCGGATGCGAGATAGGAAATGGCACTGGGGCGTTTGAACGAAGGGCGCGAGCACACACACACACACACAAGTGCTATGACAATGGCACATTTAAAGATCGACCTTTCGCTAGGCTGGCTGCGTGAGGATCAGAAATAGTGAGGGTTTAGGTGGGAAAGGGGGGGGGGAATGAAACCTTTTAGGGATGCATGCAGTTTGTGCTACTCTAATAATTCCTGTTTCAAGTGTTTGGAAGCATGCAGACACTAACAATATACTTCTGAAAGACGTCATAAATATATAATATAGACATACTGCAATATGTAATTTATAACAAATATATAGACGTACGGCAATATGTATAATTTATAAGTAAGAAAGAAAGCCTGAATTTCGGGCATTCGTTCTACCCAACAGCTGTAGGTTTCGAAAAGATAGATGAAAATTAAGGGATATATGTGTTTACGTCAATTTTAAACACTTTTTCCTAAGGGGTTTTCCAGGGAAAGGAAATCTCCACAATCTTCACTAGCATGACAGGCTGTTAACTTTTGAATTTCACTAGCTCACAGAAATTTTGATTAGGCCATGTGGTTGTGGTGGCTTTTCCTTTTATTTTCTTTTGGTGTGACGGTCTTTCTATGTAACACATTTTGAAGGCTACAGAAAAATTTAGTACAGTTGAACCTATCAATTATAAAACCTTTTAAAACTAATGAAAATGCAGCCTTATTTGGGATGGGCCTCAAGTAAGAATAAGTGAACCTTCCTTCAGCGGTCCTATATATTCTGCTAAACATGGAATATTCTGGTTAACACCTGCAGCAGTGGCCAGAGAAAAACCTGATCAACCGATAGGCTTGTAATTAATTACTGGTGGCCATTTATAGGCCACTGGATCCATGACATATGGCATCAAAGATAGGTTGTTTTAGCACAAAAGAGGTGCTTAATTATCATAACCTATTCCCCCTTCGAAATTTATTATAAGCACATTATATGGGCACCCTCTATAGTGTTTGTGTGTATGAAGACTTAGAAAAGTAAGGGCTCAATGCATATGTATGCAAAGAGTTTTGTTTGAAAATCTGAACTACACCTTAAAAAGCAAGAATTAAAGAAACTTTTTCTGCAAGGTGGAATTTGTCACGTGCAAGCTACAATGTATTCGATCCATATAATGAAAGTTACAATGTTACATTACATAATCAACAAATGCTCCAGAACTGGAATATCTGGTTTATTGCAGTTACTTAAAAGTAACATTAAAATAATTTTTGTATGATTCTCCAGAAAAATAGCAGCAGAATGGAGCATTTTCTTCCTGTTTTTTATGTTTAAAAAAATATTCACTTATTTACTCTGTACATTGATGCATTACCTGCATGCACACCAAGTAGAAAAGAGAATGCTAGTGAAGAAAAAAATGAGCAAAATTTTGTGATGCCCACAGGGGAAAAATCCCAAGACATTGCATTTGCAGAAGAAACAACACATCCACCAGGTTTTAAATCAGTTTAAATCTCAGTGTAATGCCCAACAAAACAACTAATGCACATTAACTGGTTATCATAAAAAATATTGTTTAATAGCTACACTGTATAATATCAGATTAGAGCTGCTTATAGCCATTATAACTTACCAACACATTATAACTTTATATAATTAAACAGCAATTTTTGAAAGTTCATGTGTATATCTGAGGAAAACACAGCTGTACCATTAAAAAATTGACATTTAAAAACTAAAAATTTAAGAAGAGAAGCATTAAACAAATGTAAAAGTTGGACCAGATGCAAGGAAGATTAAAAAAGAAAATTTTAAAGGCTTTCAAAGCTTGGTCTGTAACGTACCGCAGATCTCGGCTCCAATTAATGAACATTTGAAAAACCACTGGAACAGGATAACACCAAAGGCTGACAGTTTAGTGCCAGGCTCATCTAATATCAAGAGGGAAATCATAAAAGATATCAGTTTTATAATCTCCGAATTGCTCTCTGGAAATAATCTCTGAAGCAAGGAAATAAATTAGCCTTGTTATTGTAAACCCAGCTTGAAGCATACTATATGTATTTACTTTCTGAAAACTTAGACTTCTAATTGGTAATCGTACACATTGACTGCAAATGGCACAAATCTTCACAGATATGTGAAAGCAAGTACAAATTTATAAATTAAATGGAATTGCTATTGTAATTGCACAGATGGCATTTGCGAACATTTCATGTTCAATCAATAAGTTAAAAAATTTACTCGTAGAACACCGTTTCATATTAAAATTCTATGAAAATAATAAAAATGGAAAGTGATAAATTTCTTTTTATGGTCATTTAAGGACAAGGAGCACAAAGCTCTGAATTATACTGAGCATTGCTTAAAAGTACTCGTTCAAAGGACTCAGATATCTAGTTCCACTCACCCTCTTCAGTATTTCATCTGGGAACATCCAGTTACCAAACTAAATTATCATTAAAATAAACTGTGTGGAATGTTGATCACCCTGATTATGCTACATAGAGCAAATTTGATCACTATTCTGCATATGCAAATACATTTAGTCTCCACAACAATTATACAAACTCTACACTTAAAATGTTTGCACAAAAATGAACACTTTGATCATATTCTTGATACATTTACAGATTTCTCTCTTATACAGTTAGTGGTTTGTTTTTTGTATCTCCAGTCATAAACGAGGTGGATATCAGAATAGCGTTGCTTAGACAAGCTAAGCTGTGCACTGGTGTCGCAACATGGGCTTCAGTGTCCCCCAGTTACATTACGTTGATGCCGGGCCAACCAGTCCTAGTGCTGTTCCCTACAATTCCAGGCACCTGGCAGGGCAGCTATTAGATTGCCAATTTTTAAGTCCTAGGTATGACTCAGCTGGGGCATGAACCCCCGAGGTCCACCCTTGAAGGTAGATGGCTTAACTATTAGACTAATGAGGCCGTCTATACACCGAGTGGAAAATCAGCATCTTCAGTTGGTACAAAAGGAAAAAGAGAGTGTGGATGATAGGAATGAACACAAAGCCTATTAAAAACACAAAGCCTATGGTTGGTCCAGGTTTGCTCCAGTCTAATATATAGTACATAACATGACGGTGGTCGACTGCCCAGTAGATCAGGCTGAAAAACAAGTACACTAGTCCATAAAGGATGGGATAGATAACGTGCAAAAGTCGGCAGGGTATTCCAGTAAACACATTCTCAAGAACTATGATGATGGAATTCACTAAATGAAGCTGAACATTTTCTTTAGACATTGCTGAAGCTCCCTTCATGGCTGGAGCCAACAAACCAAAGAAAACTATGGTCACCATGACAGCACCAGTTGAAACAGCTGACAGCAGCACCCACGTGGCACACATATACCAAGGTGGTCTGTACACAAAACTGACAGTGTCTTCCAGCAACACTTGAACCTCTTCTTCAGCAACCTGTCCATGGTCGTCAGTGCCGCGTCTGTCACTGAGGTCAGCAAAAATATTTGCATGGCTCTCAGCGCTCATTCTTTCACAGCAGCTCTGAATGCGATATTCCTGACTGCAAAAATCTTGAGCATGGTGATAGAAAACCACCAGGAAGTGGACAATCAGATACACCGCCAGCAACGTGTACGTCCAGTTTGTCAGGTAGGCGCCCCAGATTTCAGGATTGCTTCCATGAAGGCTGGATGTGTAGCCAAGCCAGTAGATGACATACACCATCAGCAAAAAACGGTATATCAGGTACACAGACGCTGGCAAGCGCAACTGCCAGGACAGAAGAAAAGAATAAAGTAAGTCATCTTGAAAATTGGTGAATCACATGTCTCTTAATCTATCAGCTGTAAACTTGAAACAAATCCAATATTTCTTTTAAATTATACCTCAGTAAACAATAAATGTGTATTTGTAACCATGGTGTGAATCACATGTCTCTTAATCCATCAGCTGTAAACTTTAAGCAAATGCAATATATTTTTTAAAAATTATTATACATGTACCTTGGTAAATAATAAATGTATACAAAATAAGGTAAGACTTCCCATTCCTGAAGCATTTTAAAATATGTCTCTATACAATCATTTTGTCACAGTGCCATCTAATAGGAGTCCTGATACATAGAAATGGGTACACCTGGCTCCATTCTGAGTTCCTGGCTGGCAAATCAAATTCTTATCGTTCCAATTTAAAACAAGAATTGGGTAAAATGATCAAATGCTTTTCCCTTGCTTATTTTATGTGTGTCATACCTTCTCTGTTGTTGTACAGCGCGTATTGATTACAGTGAACTGGAACTACCGAAGAAATCAGTTACATGTACTTACACATTTCAAAATATCTAGTTAGACAATGACAGGACATTTAATGAAATAGTAACATGTACTTACTATTGGCATGCAAAATCTGTCCTTTTTCACACCAGTGAAGCCAAAATTGTGAAAGTTAAACTCCTTACGGAGTGTTGCCATGCAGCCTGCCATCACTACTTACTGAAACAAAAATTTAAGACTCCATGAACTGCAGTAAAGGAACAGTCTTTTCACACCTGAGAGGAGTCCCATCACATCCTTGGTACGACCCTGGCAAAACCATTTTTTCAAAATATCTTGTTAAAAAAGTCAACTATATGATAATCCATGGTTAACATAACGAGACCTAAACAAAGCACTGACTATTGTCTCTTATTTAATGCTGTCTTCTTTATAAATCCTGTCATATACCTGGACTAAATGTGGTTATTACTACTTCATCAAGGAAACTGACAAATATAAAAAAAAGATACTTCACGAATCAAGGACGGATGGACACTTATGTTTTCTAAAAGCCTAAAAGATATATTTACACATAAAAACAAAAATTAACCATCCCTGGAGATACAAAAAAAGGTTGTGAACTATCTCCACTCCTTTCCAACACATTTTTGAAAGGCAGAACATGCACTTGTAAAAGCTACACCCCATGTGCTTGATATGTAACCACACAACTAAGATCAGGTCTTACCTCTCAAAACCTCAGATAATGACTAATTAGCCCCACCACCACACACAAAGAACTTGGTGAAACAGCGCTGTCTGAATAAGGAGACCCACTGATTCCACTGACATCAAAAGTGTCCACACAAAACTCAGAATCAGCTACTCAACCACTAGAACAATGACCAACTAAAGATTAAACAAGCTGTATGCATTATCCACCCACAAAACAGAAAATAAAGACTTATCCAGACTGATACTGTAGCATCTTTTTCCTCATGTCAATACTCAAACTAGGACTGTGCACCTATAATCTTTATCTGTAAGCAAACTTGTGAGCCATGTACATGTATTCAGAGAGAAGACCTTTGTGGGACCTAGCCAGAAAAAACAAGATACTGTATCACTAACAGTGTTAAAATGTATAACATAACTAGACACTTTGAAGACCACAATCTCGGCTACAGACCAAATGCAAATGCTAGGATGACTGTACTTAAAAATGTCAAAAGCAGTGCTCAGGATGACTCATACAAGTTTTTTTTAAAAAAAATAGGACTTGTTGTCCTGTATCTTAAAAAATACTGAAGTGCATATAAGGAAACTCAAAATTAGGTGAAGATGTATACAATGTATAATACATGTACAGACACACACGTATGAGATACAAAAATGTACAAACATGCTTACCATTAAAAAGCAGCTGTAGGAAAGCTAAAGTCAACAGAAACATCAGCTCTATATGCTGCTAATTAGTGCTAACTCATGAAATCTGTAATCACTAATGCATATTAGAGGAAGGTATATGGAATGTCATGTGCAATTCTCCCTTTAAACCTTTCTGGGAAATCCTTTCCCAAGATTACTTCAGTGCACTATTCATAAAATGGAAAGGCCAAAAAAGAAAAGCTTTTACTACTTCTTGCAAAGCACATAAAGTGTGCAATGTGCTGACGGCAAATTTACCACCCTGTCAAAAAAAAAATCAAATGATGGAAACTCTGTCCGGTCAGATTTTTGAAAGATGGATTTCCTTCACCCAGGCAGAACAGCTGCACTTATGAAACTGTCTTTAAAAGCTTTTCTGAACAGTTCACTTGTTAAAAAATGAAAAGAAAAAACTCAATTTACTTATTAACGCTGCTTTGTATATAACAGTATATGAATGCAGAATATTTCAGAGATGAAATACATATGCTGTTAACATATGATTCTGGAGTGAAACGTATTTTTTATGACATCAACTGATAGTCTTGGAAAAGAAACAAACAGAACTCAACCACTACACTTAAACCTCCACAGTCCAAAACTGATTTTACCTGATGCGTTGCTTTAAACACCTGCCCATGCTTGGATCCTTCATTAAGTTCTCAAGACTGCATAACTGCAATATAATATCTCTATGCTGCAACTACGTAAATTTATGGCACAAATAATTGCTCTAGCGAAGAAAACTGATCCTACTTGAAGTTCCTTAGAAAACCTTACATGCACGTCCTTCGAGTTTATAGGAGTATATTTCCAGCTGCATAGGATAGATCGTGGCAGTTAAAACGGGCATGTTTTGATGAGCTAAGCGGTGCGCTTTTACAGCAGATGGTTGTTAGGGGAACACACAAGCGATCGAGCATGCGAACGCGCGCGGTATATGCACACCTCTCAAATGGTCGACCGAGTTTCGCTATAATAGAAACCATATACGACTGACACTCATCATATATGTCACTCGACATATGTGTCGATGCTATTATCAAAAACACGAACCCAAAGACGTACACGTTAAATACCATCATCTCCACCTGCACCGGATTTTTTTTTCTCTTCCCCTATAAGTACCATCCCTTGAGTTGACGTCCGTGTACTATAGTATATTGCATGCATCAGTGTAAAAGAGATTCCACCTATGCTTCGACTATGAGAAGAAACTCTGATCTTGAACATGTAAATGTAAAGCTCATACAGTTAGCAGTGATAATTAACATCGAATGTGACACCACATCAACTATGGATGCACGATGCGGAGCATCGTTGAAAGGCCAAAAAAGTACATAGACTAATCGAATCTTCAAGCTCTGAAACAAGTGAAACTGAAAGCGTAATTGCGTCTGATCTTGTCTCTCGATCGGCTTTTAAGTTTTAAGAGAACAAAAGGTTTTGCTCACCTACCACAGTCATCCCACACAGCAACAAGCAGTGAATGAAAATTAGACCACTGACTGCCTTCGAAACTGAATGCAGACGACACTGGCTGACTCGCAACACGTACAGGGACGTAACGACCACAATGAGTGAATGACTAGTGTTAGACATGTCATATGACTGTTCGCCAACGCCAGTCAAAAGGTCGCGAGCGCAGGATACACCATATTTACCGAGGGGTAGGGGTACAATGAATAACAAAGACTGCGAGAGGGAGCTGCTGAAAGGCCACAGTTCATATATAAATATAAAATAAATGCTGTACAGCTGCTCCGACAGTACTAGCAATCTTGGCAAGTTTCCCTGTACAGGGGAAAGCACTGACCGTCAATCGCGAATCTTTTTCTAGGGAAAGTTTTCCCCCGTGTTTACCAGAAGTAATGTGGTAATTCCAGAACTTTCGGACTCAAAGATATGCAGCATGTTTGAATATATACGTGCTTGCTAGCCTGTGGTGTGTGTGTGTGTGCGCGCTTGCGGGCGGGGTGGTATGGGAGTATGTGTGGGTGGGCTCGCGCGTGTATTCGATTTACCATTCTTCACAACTTTTACACTAAATCAAACACAGATGTGAGAGAGTGATTTGCACTAAGCCTAAACACAAACGCATTTATTCGCTTTGCCACCAGCACACCCATGAACATCAAGAAATTCAACAGAAATTAGAGGAAGAATGAAGGAATAAACAGATCCATGTTGTTTTTAATTAACGACATCAATCTACAAGCAAGGGCGGCACTAGGGTTGGTGTCACCCAGTGCAGCAACTCATGGTGTCCCCTCCCCAAGGACTCCGACCGCACCAGACACCACAGAATTTAAACATTTTTATGTTGTTGTTTGTGTATGCTAATCGCTCAAGTAAATCGTATTCCCGTACATCGGCGATTTAATGGGAATGGTAATAATAAAAACTTGGAAAACAGCAATTACACCTTTAAATTACAATATCATATGCATAGCTTATTACATAGTTTTACGTGGCTTAAACATCGGTAAGAAAACAATAGAATTCGAAGTAAAAATGTTAAGAACTGCATCAAAACTGTGTTAATTTTAACGTTAAACCTTACCGTTACAGGAGATATATTAATGGACCTGGCTTGCATTTATAATCAATTTACGTTGAATCTCAGTATTGGTATCTCCTATCAAAGAGCTATTAGAACCATTGAAAAGCAAACTGGCACAGAGTTTTAGCCTTGCAGGCTAAATTATATACTGATACATATAAGCTGGGCTTACGGGAAATGTTTATATTGTTATAACTAACTGAAGGGAACTTTATATTTAAATAATAAATTTTTCCTGAAATTGCAAACATTTACAGAAATTAGTCCTTCTAAAAGTGTCACCCGATGAAATTCCCACCTTCCCCACATCACCCCACCCCCGCACTTCCAGCGACGCCACTGTGTACACGCCTTTGTCAAACAAAGACAAATTAACATCACACTATGTAAATCGCAGGAATTTCCTACGCCTCATGCGAGGCGTTGAACCCTGATGAATATAACAACACCAAAACATGAACATTATGCAGATGTAGCATAAAGTGGAAGTACTCTTATGCTTGATCACGGATCTGCATTATATTATCTCCATGGCTTATCAGTAAGTTTAAAATAATACCAGAATTGATGAGACACCTATATACCTAGCTCACCTTAAAAATCTGCTTGTACTATAACAGAAAATGATCTCTGTTCTAGGTGTTGTACAGAGTTATATGCCTGTACACATGTATATTGCCTGTCACATCTTACACAATTTTCGCAAATTATGCATGGTCAAGCAAACGGAAGACGGGTACAGTATGTTCTCATTAAGCGCGTACGATGTTCTCGAAAACGGCTCACTCCCCGATCACCACGGCTACATTGCGAACTTTTCTCTTTCAAGGACGCAGCCGCCCTGACTAGTCCACAGGAATGCTGGAAAATTGGCTGTTGCGTGATCTCCTCTGGTCAGGTACGTCACGTACGTGACTCAGTTTCAACTGGCAGGTAGACGACATGAGATTTTTTACTGCCAACGTCAGCAGTGTCGCACTTAGTCTTCTTCTGACTGACCCTTGCCTTGTGTCGCTGGTGTTTCTGCTGAAGCCGGTCGCGGTTCTCAATCAGGTTGGCGAGAAACAGGTCAAAGGTCACAGTCTTGTGAGAGCTACCAACCCCAGTGTCGTCTTCGGAGGCATCATCGACGCCACTGCCGTCGTATTCCTCGAGGCTGAGCCCAGCTTCCTCCTCGCTGTCCTCGTAGCTGTTGTCGATGTCCTTCAAGGTCATCCTCTTTCTTTGCCTCCTCCTGTGTTTCTTGGGAGGTTTACCTAACTCCAGGTACTGCCCTTCATCCCCAGCTATAATCGACACGTGCTGCTTGATGTACTTCGGATTGCGCGACAGGGAGCTGCGCCAAGGACATGGATACAAGACTTCGTATCTGACCTCGAATTCCCCGAGATCGGTGTTTTCTTCCAGTGACACTTGCCCTTCGGTCGGGTGACCTTCACCATTCGTGGCTTCAGGTTCAGTCTTCTGGCGTCCATCTTGCGGTGGCGTTTTTTTGAGCATGCGCAGTCTCTCCTTCCTTAGTTCTCTCCTCCTGGCTCTCTTGGACTGACCGTCTGAGGACGGGAAAGCGAAGCTGAAATAGCGACCATCTCGAGGCCGTATCGTCCTGACGGCGCCTGCCGTGCTGCAGAAACTGACGCAGTTGGCGTGCCGCTTCAGTTTGTGCCGCTCCAGCAGCGACACCGTCAGCTCTGGGTCGGCGACGTCCTCGCTGGTGATCTGTCGCTTCAACGCCGAGGGCAGCAGCCAGCGGTTTTGCTTGTTCAGAGACAGAGCCACGTCGATGGCTACATTGGCGTGCAGCGCGCACCCTGCGTGGGCCGCATTTTCAGCTGAAGCAATCTGCAGTTTGGCCACCAGGCTGGAATGGACGCGCGAAATGATGCAGGCCTCGCTGAAGTAACGGCGACTGTAGCGAGTGTTGGACGAGCGTAGCGTGTTCCCTGAATGAACACCATACCGGGCCGACTTCCGCACCATGGCGAGTCGAGCTCGTCTGCTTTCAGCGTCGAGAAAAATAGGAAGATCCGATCGGGGGATATGACGAGAATAAATCCACACAGTTTTGACTGCAGGAATTAATTGCTTGTTTTAAGCGCTGGTTTTAAAGCGCAGACACCCGAGGAATATAGAATTGCGACTGTGTTGTGCAACATGTTCTGAACATTTGCCTTGGTATCAGCGGTTCAGAAAGAGGCTATGATAGCCAAATAACGGTAACATTATCCAAGGTCAGATAAGCGACAGTAACGTATGTCTGTCCCTGTGGTGTTGCAATGTCAGTCGCGTGTCACTGTCAATGAGGGTCGTGGTTTGGTACGTGTGTTTGGGGGGGAGGGGGTGAGAGAGGGAGAGAGAGAGAGGGCCAGGAGGAAGAGGGGGGTAGGGGGACTTGGTTGACAGACTCATTTGCCAAGAACGTAAAATCTCCAGGTGAAAATGCATGGATGCACCACACGTTCCATCATCTGACTAATCTTCATGACAACAGAGAGCAGAAAACAACTTTTGATGCACCCCTGATCACTGATCCGGATGTCTGTGTGATATTTTTATGTGATATTTCTGGTTAGCATTCAATTTAACCTGCTGGTGCTAGCTCCTCGTCAGTCTTCACCTGGGAGAGCTAAAAAGTGTGCGCGTTTGGTATGCATCGTGCAGAGGTGAGTCGCTTGGAGTGGGTGGGGGTAATGGGGAGTTTGAATACAAAGACCAACGCCGATATCACAATTTCAACTAATTTAGATCAAAATTTATGCGCAAACACACTTTTTCACTTCAATTAATCAGTTGATAATAAATACTGGGGAAGTGAGGTGGATATCAAGGTTGACTGCAAAGAATGAAATTTTGTTTGCACGGGGTTTGATTGGATGGATTTCATTGGGCTTAGTCGAACAGTCTGAGGCTAGCATAATCCCCACCCCCTTTTTTGTAATCGAAACCAGCTCGACTATGCATGAACTTTGACAAGAGTTGCTTGAGCGTTAATCTGAGAAAAAGAACTTCAATTTTTCATCTGGTCAGCCTTGCACGCTCACACCTCACGCTGAATCTACCACGACTCAGTACACCAAACCTGCGAAGATTTTTTTTGACTGGTTCCAACCCGGCCAAGCCTTCTGCCGCTTGTCCCCATTCGAATACGCATTGGTAAACAGAGCCAATAGTCTCCCTGTGCTTGGTGTGATTGGGAATCAAGAAATCGATTCATCGTGCAATATGCCCCTGTCGTGTTTGCTGTCGCGTTGCTAGCTGAGCAGACGGAATATCCGACAGCAGCAGAACCAGATCTTACCCAGTGATATCCGTCAACCGAAGTTTTACGGGGGGTAGAATTAATCGTCTAGACGAGCAGAAAACCTTTGTCGAGGTAAGCCGATTTATTTTGAATTTTGTCTTTATCTTGGGTGTCGTTTTACTCCGTCAGCGGGCTTGGCATGTTTGCGAGTCACACGTATACCCCAAAGAAGAAAAATTGCATGGAGCTGGGGTGACACTGGTATACTTCCTTCGCCGTGCATGAAAAGTAAACACATCTCTCTTTCGCTGTACACTTGCCAGAGACACATGAACGAAGCCAAAGTTGTAGTGCTCGTTAGCCGTGTGGTCAAAACTGTTGTACCCAGAGCTGGAAGTATAGCTGGTTCGATACCCATAGCATGCAGCTTTAGAATTCCCCCCCCCCCCCGGGTTAGGGGTTAAGTTTTATGATTAGGCTGAGCCTTCGGTTTCCATGTATTAGTCAAAGCTGGCTGTGTCTTCGCTCTAGACAGAATGTTTAGATTCCAAACTTGGCATACGTCAGTTTGTACCACGTTGAAACTATGCCTGACCAATAA
>SMGT01002111.1:593037-603985 GCA_004794575.1 Lanistes nyassanus | reverse complement strand
TAATAATAATAATAATAATAATAATAATAATAATAATAATAATAATAATCGCAGGCACAGGAACAGGCAGACTTATGGACCGACAGATCAATTGATGTAAAGTAAGGAAGCTGGCTGGCTGACGGCCAAGGAGGTAGCACGCATCGAATGAACCGCATGTCAAAGACATTTAATTGGGTGGAGAGCCTACACTCGAACTGTACAGGGGGTGTTTTACGTGTAAATTAAAACTCCCTATTGAGGTGTCAAACAAGCCCCCATGCGACATGCACACGGACGTGGAAAAGAGGGCACACGTTGCTGTACGATTGATGAGCTGTACATGTTTACTTGCTGGGAGTATATGAATTATAAAAGGATGATCTATAACGATGGAACAATGTTAATGAATACAGTGGATGATAACACATACATTGTCAATTAAAAACTCACTGAAAGTGCATACTGTACTGCCTTTAATCTATCAAGTATCCTCCACGCCCCCATTCCCCCTCCGACCATTGCTTCGATGGGTGGTCTAACAGCAGGGTAATTAATTATAGGCGCGTTGCTTGCGATCGAGGTGCATGGAAGGTGCGCATGGTTTGTTATAGGGCCCCGGTTGAGCCATGCCTAAATTGGGCGATCTAGTTGCCCAGCCAGGTGTCAAGTGCTATGTCTGGCTGGCCCGATGTCAATATATGAGTAGGTGGAAGTATCTATATATGGCAGCACATATATTAACTTAATTGTCTCAAGCATGAACTATATCATATATGCCTTGCTGATAGCCATGGTCCTTATAGCGACTGGACCCATTCTCACAAGGGTGTGTTCTAGAACTACTTTAAGATATGGTAAATTTGTTATATTTGAATAATGAAGAGTTCTCTCCTTTAACGCATCGGCACTATCAGCACACATTTGTTGTCATTCGCAACGCCCTTAGTACCTTTTGTACTGTCACTCGTTAGTTTCCGTCCATCTCCGAAAATAGCCCAGACAAATATTTTTAGTGATAAATACATGGACACATTCCTTGAACTCAGAAAACTTCTAAAATTTCTTTCTTGTACTTCTGTATTTTACATTTATCTTACTACATCTGCTTATCATCTTGACGTTATGAGCGAGACTTCTTCGTGGCCGCTAGTTCAAAATGGCGGTTCCATGACGACGGGGCCTCGACAGTGATTGGAAGTAACACAAGGGTCTTTTGTTCCGGCGTAAATGGGGTCTGCGATAACCGCCCGACCTGCTGATATTATGTAATATATGTTTGCACAATGAAATGGGGAGAGGCATGTCGCATGCAGATCAAGACCTCACGTTCGCGCAAAACATCAGCGAGACTAGTAAACGGACTGCACTTCGGCGATCGGTGCACTTGGATACGAAAGGCGTCACCAGTCCCATTCAGAAAACAAAGAGGAATAAACTGACCTTAGAGCCTATTGCTGCCGTGCTTATATCAAAAGGCAGTAATCCCGAAAACAATGATCATCAAGTTTCGGCCAAAAACGGTGCCTTCGATCATGAGATGCCAACGCCTCGCCGGATTCTCCCTAGCCTGACACCAAGCTATGGACAAGATGGTGTGTCGAGAACTGATGCCTCAGGGGATGGAACAAGCCTGTTAGCGATCTCAGGCAAGCACAGTTACAAGTCGGGTGTTGAGAAGAATAAAGACAGAGTGGAAAGAGTGAAAAATTTGAAAGCATTCAACAGCGAAATGAGGAAACACACATACGTGCCACCCCGTTCCCTCCAGCTTGATGAAAATGTGTTTACTTTCCACCCACGAGTCAGCTCAGCAAGTACCAGGATAGCAGAAAGCCTAGGCACAGACTTCATGTCCCGGCAACAAATGCATATTGAAAGGCAGAGGAAACTTGTAAGTGTATGTTATTGCTGCATTTATTGCATGTGGATCTATCCCCCTCTTCTTCCCCCCACAGTTTATGTCATTTATGGACATATGTGTAAGCCTAGGTATTTCGAAGCACTTGTGTAAAAGGTCTTTTAGCATACTCTGATTTTTTAACTGGATCGTAGAACAATAGTTTGGACCATTCCACATGTAACATTCTCCAGTTAGGTTATATTGATGCATTCCTATTCATGTTGTGCATATATGCATGTACAAATAAGAATATATGAAAGTGCATTCAATTGCAAATGAAAAGAACAGTTTCTTACTAGAATGCATTTTTAACAGGAACTCATCAGCAGTCCGAATTTTGTCTTTGTGTTGCTTTATTTAATTTGTTTGTTTCTTTCTTACAAGATGCTGCTACAAACATATTTTAGCTCTTCATTTAAACTAGTTTTTGTATTTCAGCACATTTTATATTATGAACATTTTTATAACATGTTGAGGTAATTTTTTGTCTCATGAGACTGGTATGAGTATAAATATAGAGTTTTCAAACTAGCTATTTCAGTCAACCTAGAAAAATGCTAAACTGTTACAAACAGATTAAGTAAGGGAACATTTATAAAGCCCTGAAACATCTCCACAACCAAAGGCATGATTGCAGTGCTGCAGGAAAACGGAGAAACAGGATATATGCAATACATGACACACATGCCCCACATGCGTGCACATACAACATGATACATGCATGTACATGCACCCACACAACCCACAGACACATGAATACCACACCAGAGAATGTGTGTATAACCAATCAAAGCAGCAATGTAGTACAGTAGACCATCGGTAAGATTTCCTAATGTTCTCCAGCAAGACATTCCATATTACCACTGTGTTATACCTGAAACTGCGCTGGCCATAGCACTTTATATGTCTTTTAGCCATGGAATAATAAGAAGCCTATTGGCAGAGCATAGAAGGAGAGAAGGTTTGTGTAAATGGCGAAGGTCCATCAAATAACCAAGGTGATGCTGACTGACTGTATGAAAGACTAGACAGAGCGCTGTCTGACGAACACGTTCACTGATTGGTAACCATACTTGGCGATGGAGGGGCCAGTGCAGCACCGATCACTGCTGCTTCACAGGATTTTACAGATCATTACAGCCAAATTTCTCTCATACAAATTTGCTCCTGGTTTACAGATTTTTGGGAAGGCTTTGCATATGCCATATACCTTTTTGATAAACCTAGCGTGACCTCTGGGCATGCATAGCAAATCAGTACTATGTTGTTGAAAACAATAATTCATTGTAAAAAGACATAGCACTTACAAAAAACCTGTAACACTTGACATGTATGTGGCTGCACACCATTACCAGGCACTTAGATTTTTTTTAAAATGACTAGTGCTAAGCTACCAGTGGAAGCAGACATTAGCACATCTAAGTTAAACAAGACTTTGGTGTTAGTGCAACCCTGAGAGGACCCCCTAGGGGGCAAGGACTGCAAACTGCTTGCTCCCTAACAAGAGCTCTCAAGATTGTCTTAGCATCAGTTATAGTGCAGAAGAGGGTGTTGTCCTTGGTTTTGTGTGCACTTGCTAATGACCATCAGTATCACTGTTAACAGCTTGAATTTGAACTTTGGGTAAGGTAAGCTCCCTTGGTCACATGCATCTGCATACGGCTATGTTGAGCGCTGCCAGTACCTTTGTTGGAGTTATCTTTCGATAATTTAAGCGGTCGGTCCTCATTTGTTCTTTATTAATGCCTTTTAGTTTTACACCACCAAGAATAGTCTCTAGACTAAAGTCTTGGAATAAAGAGTGCAGGGCTCTTTCTCCTCTTTTCCAAATGTTTGAAAGCCGTGTGTTGACTAGCTGTTGCCTTGCACTGTGGCAGAGGAGTAAGGAATCAGTGTGACTAAGTTCTGTACAATCACCTCCAAATGTTCAAAAACCTTGTGTTGGCTAGCTGTTGGCTTGCACTGTGGCAGACAAATAAGGAATCAGTGTGAGGGGTGACTAAGTTCTGTACAATCACCTCCAAATGTTTGGTGGCAATCATATAATACGATATATTTAATGTTTCTTGCTATCTTAGGCTACACAGTTCCAAGTTTTCCTGATAGTTTATACATTTATGGAAATATGCTATTTGCTAATATTTGTTTGTATTTTATTTTGTGTGTAGTTAGGGCAGTCAGGCCAGGTTTCACATCTTTCTGCCCTAAACCAGAGGAATCAAGATACAAAAGAGGTAATTTTCACTACAATAGTGACAAGTGTTTAGTCTGAGTTACTCATAATTATAATTCTATAATTACCACATGTATTTGTGTTATTAGTGATATTCTTGATAAGATTGTTTATTAATATTTTATTTAATATGTTTGACCTAAGACTGTTGCTGAGACACATTTTACTCTACAAATTGGCAGTAAATGTTGATTTTCAAATTCTTTTTCAAACATTTGTAAGTATAATATTAAAGATATGAAAGATATCATTTTTAGCAGATGCACATTTGTTTTTGACTGCTTAACTAATGGCCTGCAAGCCTAGACTTTAAAATCAGGACAGGGAGAAGTGTTCAGTGTAATCTTTGTGGAAGATGCTTTGCAGGGATTGTTGTTCTCACCAAAACCCTAATGATATTTACTATGAACCTTCGTCATGAATCAAGGAGGGCTTTTCTATTCTAATCTATTTTCTATTCTAATCTATTTTCTAGTCTATTCTATTTCTATTCTATTGTGTAATTTTATATCAGAGTTAAATTTATGTACATTAATATTCTCATTCTGAGGGATGTCAGTTAAAAGAGGCTTGTATTGCCCTGTAATTACAGCCAGAAGACCTGAACAACAGTGCTTTGACAAAGGACTTTGATGTTGATGGTGTGCAGCAGGAGTCTGTAGGTCCCGGCAACCAGGAGAACGACAATGCCCATGCAGGAGAGGCCATAGAACAAGAGACACCCACAGAAGATCTCATGTTTTCTTCCCAGTCAATGTCACTGCCTGCAAGTTCCATGGGGCCGCAGTCTACGGGGCTTCAGCGTGTCCTTAGTGGTGGGTGTGCTTTCTCAGTATGCTGTTTATGTTGTGTGCTATGCCAGTGGTGGGTGTGCTTTCTCAGTATGCTGTTTATGTTGTGTGCTATGCCAGTGGTGGGTGTGCTTTCTCAGTATGCTGTTTATGTTGTGTGCTATGCCAGTGGTGGGTGTGCTTTCTCAATATGCTATTTATGTTGTGTGCTATGCAAGGTTGCAACTGTCCACATATAAATATATTCTTTTTGAGGAGATGTGAATTGAATCATACAGTTTGATGTTTCAGTATCTTTTGAAAGTGTTGCTTGACTTTCAGTCTTGTTTGCATAACATTTAAGCAGTTAACACATTTTAATCAGTATGACAAACAATTTTTTCAGGCCCATATGCAGTTAATGCTAGTGAAGCTGCCCAGAAGAAAAATAGGAAGCAAGTTTCATGGATTCCTGCCTCTGACACAAGTCCGAAACGAAAACTCACTCCTGACAGTGGCCCTGATAAAGGTTCTTTCTTATTTCTGGCATTTGTTTCACTTGCAGAATTATTCATGCATCCTCACGTGCAATTTATGCCTGCCTTTATCTGCTGTAGGTCTCTTAATCTATGAGATGAAACTATGGTTTGAATGTGTGGCATATTATCTTCAGACACCTTAGCACTACTTTATTGTCATGTGGGTCAGTGGATTTTTCCATTTTTTGGTCATTCTCAGAGAGAGAGAGAGAGAGAGTTATTTGACACATACATGCATAAGGTAGAGAGATACAAAGCAGATAGCATACTCCAAACGGTTGTGAAGCACTTTGTTTCAGGTTTGTCAATAAGTAGGATGAATCACAATTTTTTTCCCCATCTCCTGCAATACTTTTTATATAAAATCTCAAAATATTTTGCTGTTAATTTATTTCTTTTGGATAATGATCATTTAACGTCTGTTATAAAGGATGTTATAAATGCACCATGTATCAAGGGTATTTTCATCTAACTTATCTCTGTGAACAGAAAATGAGCTCTCCAGATCATTCACACGTAGCAAAACCATGCCTATGCTAGGCCAGCCAAAGTTGAAAGCACCTTTTTTTAATGATGGGGAACGGCTGCGAGCAGCTAAGGAGATGGTTGAAAAAGCAATTAAGGTATGTAAAGCTAAAAGCGTCTTTATCAGTTTTTTGGAAAAAGTAATCTGGATGCTTTGTCTGCATTACAATCCCTTAAATTGTATTTATAGTGTGGAGGGGAGGAGGGCCAAAGCACCACAGGTGTAAAGTTTCACATCAAATGTGTGTCGCAGGGATTGCAGTTAGCTGCATGGTGCGTCGAAATATATGTTTTGGTGGTTTTCAAACAATCCTGCAGACGTACGTAACGGTGCAAGGGAACTAATCCTGGTATCGTGGGAAAGCTCATCCTCTGCATTGTTGAAACGCATTTGTAAAATTTAGATTCGGGTTGTCAATAGGTTTCACTAAGCACCTGCTTACCAGGACAGTTACGTAACTCACAAGAAATGGCTGCCAGATAGAAGAGAAAATTTAAAATCAAATCAAATTTGGTAGGAAAGATACTGTAAATATAATTTAGGCCGAAACTTCAGAAAAAATACCAAATCTTTGATTTTATTCAAGGTCACAAAGTGATAATACAGTTCAGAGACGTTGAACGTGGGCAAGCATTGATGCATGGAATTTATTAGACTTTTTCTTTATTTTATGCATACAGTAACAACATTTGACACCAAATGGTAAGTAATATTTAAACTGTTCCAATAAAATTCTATAAGAATTTTAAAGTCCAACAATTGATCTTTCCAAATAAAGTATATGAGTGCAAGTGTCTTAGTTTATTAGCAATATTTTTTTAAACATGCCAATATTGTGTGCCATCGATGCCATGCATAAATCTATGCCATTTAAGTATAAAGAGTTAATTAGGTGAATGATTGCAAGTGCACTGTTGAGATGGGTGAAGCACTCAATGTGCACTGTGTAGCAGGTGAGACTTGTGTTCTACATGTACTAGGACCAGGTCCTTAGGAGTGGAATTTTTTTAGGCACCAGCACAGACTTAAGTTGCTGTAATTCTAAATCATAAGGCAACTGAACAATTACTGTGGTTGTTGTGATGAAGTGACTGCCAAAGTTTTCAACTGCATGAAGTAGCCACCAGAGCTCCTTTTTGATCCAATGAAAATCTTGTGAGTGATAATTAATCTCTGATGTATTTAAATCTGAATGCCAGGTGCCTCACCTGGACAGAGGCAAACAATAAACTGTCAGTGCTTTTGAAAGATTTCATCTGGTTTTGACAAAGAAATTCTTCACAATGTCTCCTGAATAATATATGTGTCTGCACAAAAGAATATGCTTATTTCAAGTTTAAAGTTTATTTCAGCCTGGTAGGTGGGATGGAATTTTTGAAAAAGGTGATAAAGAACTACTTCAGATTCACTGATGCACTTAAGCGCACAGTATTTTTTTCCTTAGCAACAGTTTTTGTTTTCTTAGGGACACAGTTTTGTTTTGTAGGTGACACAGCTGGTTTTAAAAATGACAAAGGATTTGTTTTCTTAGGGACACAGTTTTGTTTTCTCAGCTTAACTGTATTGTTGTCTGAGCATGGATGCAGGAGAGACATTTATAAACCTGCACATTTATGTTGGGATTTTTTTTTGTATCTCCTAGTATCATAAAGTGTTCACAATTCAAGGAGGCTACTCCAGCATACGAAGTAGTCTTCGGCGACGAGGATGGGTTGAGAAATTCTTCAAAATCCCTGAAGCATCTAAGAAAACACCTAGAGCTGGATGGAGGAAGAACTCTGATGATGATGATGACGATGATGATGATGACGACGACGATGATGATGATGACACAGATGATGATGATGATGATGATGACAGTGAGTAGCAGTGTGTGTTATCCGTGGAACAGATTTGATTTCAGTATCCTTGTGAATTGGGTAAAATGATAATTTCTCATGTGCTAAATAGCGCATTTATCATATTTAAAGTAATATTTTCTTAAGTCTTTTCTTTCTGTGAATGGGCAACAAAAAAAAATAATAAAGTTCATAATTGTGTTTCAGACGACCAGCCCAAAATACCACCATGGGAGGAAGAGGATGGCTTTTATGGAATCATGGTAACTAATATCAGACCTTTTAACCAGGAATCGCAAACATTCCGCTCTCTGTTTATAACTTATAACATATAACATTCGTGCACAGGGGAATGTTGGGTGACAGTCTGAAACTGGCGCAGAATTCACCTGGTTTCGGCTAGCAATCAACCAGGGGTGGGCCAACAAGGTCAGACTGGCGGTAGCGTGACCTCGTGTACTTGACTAGTGGTGCTTAACATTGTGCCTAGAGGTGCGGCGTCCAGCTGGAAGCCACAAAATGATAGGTGTCTTTTTGCCTGCCTTTCTCCAGCTTGTGCTACGTCAGAACACTTCGTTTGCTTCATGAAATTACCCATTTTGCATTGTTACTTTTTAAGAAGGTGGGGATTTTGCTTGTGTCAAGTGGGTGATAGGGCAGTGTCATTGGCTGTCTGAAGTGCTATCAAGATTTGAATGGTTGGAGTCATTGTATGCCGTGCATCATCTTTGACGTTTTCTCGATGTTCTTGTGAACATCTTCGTGTTCACATTGTATAAGCTGATTTTGTGACTTGGAAAAGAGACACAGAAAGAAGGGAGAGAAGAACGTACCAGCCTTGTCATTTAAGTTTGAGAATGGGTTAAAACATTCTAGTAAGTTGTAAGATTAGATCTACCAGAATAAAGGTCTCTTTTTAACATGATTTCCATATTTCATATGTAGAAGTTTAAAGCTGTACTGCTCAAAAGAATTGAAAGGCCAATGCAGACTGTAGGTATATGTGATCCCCCAATACAGTACAACTAGAAATAAGCTGGTGTACCTCATTTATTTATGTAAGCACCAGCAACAGTTTTATTGAGTTATTATTACACAGCAAGATTTTCTGCCATGAAGAACACAACCCAAAAGTGCTGCACATAATAATGTCAGAAACCTATGTGCCCTCTATTGGCCTGCACGCAATCAAGGCACCGTTGTCACATGTCCAAGCCAGATGAAGTTGGGCCCAGGGTGGCAGAGCAATGTGATGAGCGTCAGAACAGGTCATAGTGCAGGATGCCTTGATGTCCATGACCTGCCTGCCAAAGTGCAGCTGAAATTTTGATTCTTTTGAGGGGTATATATTCAGCTCCCATATAAAACTCTTTAGTATCAATGGGTAATGACCTGTAAACTCACAAAGGATTTGTCCTTGGCTGTTACTCGGTGGGTGATTAGTCTTCATCTGCATACCAGTGTTTGGCCTCAATGTTTGCTTTCTGGTTTTACTACAGAGCAGAAGTGTTTGGAGAATTCTGGGAAGAGCCTTTAGAACATTGGCAGAAATACTGCAGAAAGTTTGGGCGGGCTTATTTTTTCTTCATGCATTTGTCATTATCAGATGTTCGATGCCCAATATAATCTAAAATAGTTTCCTACATTAAAAGCATTCAATATTTCAGAGCAGAACAGATTTAATACGTATGGTAAGAAACTTTTACCAGTGTAATGTCTTCTTTTTTGTTTTTTTAGTTGACTAGAGTCTTTTTTTAATGCTGGGCACACAGTTTTTTTTTAAAGAAACAGCATTGAAAAATAAGGCATTTTCCATAGCTGTTTGCTTTGGAGGTGTGTTTGTTTCTGAACTGCACTCTGCATAGTGTGTAAATACTTTGCTTTTTGTCTCACATTTTCAAGCACTGCACTTCAGATTACATAGTGTTGGAGAAAATGTTAGATGTCATTCATATTTTTCCCATTATTTGTAAGCCATTTTAATGCTAATACTACAACATTACCTGAGCAAGCTTTCTTTTGAAATATATGTACATGTACTTGAAAAAATGCATACCAAATACTCAGCTCAACTACAACAATAAAAATGCATTTTTGTTGCTGTAGCATTTAGGAATTTTTCTGTTATAATGTCTGCTCACATTCAACACTGACATTTTAAAATAGGTGGAAGAGTGGTTTCATACTATGCTTTATAGCATTAGCTGCTTGACCTTTATATGTAAAATACCTTCTCAGCAAAACAGGGAATCACAAACATGCATGTCCTTATTTTGGTGTCTTCACATCACTAGAAATGCAGCGGACTGTTTGTTGCTATTCCCCACTTCATAAAATAACAGTTTGTGGTTAATTGACTAGGGCTTCCACAAAGGAAAAAGGCAGCTGCTTGCAGGCCTTATTGTTGCCATTCAGTGCATAACTGATTATAATTATGAACCAAATCTGTCAAATAATGCAGAATTTCTGCTACACAGTATTTGCCAGACAAGAGTATTGCTTATACCTATTTTTGTGTTTTGTATCATTTTTGTTATCTGCTAATAGTAACCAATTTTCTTGAATAATCTTTTTTTAGCTGTCAGGGACATGTATTTTTTTTTAAGTAGTCAAGATCTTGTGATTTTTTTCAAGGATTTTTGTGTTGATGTTATGAATAATTACTGAATTAAGAAAATACTACTTCAGGCTAGATACTTTATTTGCTTTAACATAAGTACTGTTATGAGTATTGTTGTATATCATTTATATCGTTTATTTATAAATTGTTGTATATGCTGTTACAGTGGAAGTTGTAGTATGAGCAGGTATTTTGGTATCTTCCACAGTGTAGCATTGCTATTATTCATCATTCAACGTACAGTGGTATCTTCCACAGCTGTAGCATTGCTATTATTCATCCTTCAACGTACAGTGGTATCTTCCACAGCTGTAGCATTGCTATTATTCATCCTTCAACCTACAGTGGTATCTTCCACAGCTGTAGCATTGCGATTATTCATCCTTCAACCTACAGTTTAGAGAAACATGAGCAAGTATTTTGGTACCTTCCACAGCTGTAGCATTGCCATTATTCATCCTTCAACCTACAGTGGTATCTTCCACAGCTGTAGCATTGCTATTATTCATCCTTTAACCTACAGTTTAGAGAAACATGAGC
>SMGT01002111.1:545120-583836 GCA_004794575.1 Lanistes nyassanus | reverse complement strand
GGTCACATGTGTCTGCATACGGTTATGTTGAGCGCTGCCAGTACTTCTTGTTGGAGTTATCATGGGATCATATATTAGAATAGTGGTAGGTTTATGCCATTGTGTCCACAATAGCATAGCTCAAAGCATTTGTTTTCGACCTTTTTATGGTCAGGTGAGAATGCATGTTTCAAGGCTTAGATCTTGTGAGTGAAGATGAGTTTATCACTTAATATTGGAATTAGTATCTTGAAATGAACGAGATCCAGTAAGTTAAAAAATGGCTTTCCCTCAGGTTGGATTTTAATGAGGTTGTCCTCTAGTTAGATGCTGCCTACTGTTGTTGCTGCTACTCAGTTGAGAAGTTTTCAAGCACTGGTTTTAGGAGGGGAATGTCATTCTTCATTTGTAACCATTGGATTGTGGTGGGAAGATTTTGTAACAAGAGAAAAGGGTGACTCTTTCAGTCCTCATTTGAGCTGTACGGAGCAGACTTTATGCTGTCAGAAGACTTACATCCGTGGCTCATCGAGATTAACTCCAGCCCCTCCATGGAAGCCTCGACCTCAGTCACAGCAAGGTTGTGCCACAGGGTTCTGGAAGACACTATCAAGGGTGGGTGCAGGCGCCTCATTAAGAAACTGTGGCTTCTAGCAGTGTGACAGTGTTATTTGCCATGTTTGCTTGGTTTAACAGCTGCCTGGGTTACAGAGTAGACATCGCAGGTACTTTGTTATATCGATTGTTTTAACCTTACTTTTAGTTATTCAGTATTGTCAGGAATGTACCACATTTTGTTTCAGGCAGAAAGTGTCTCACGGTGGTATTTTCTTGGAAGCATGCAAAATAAACCAGAAGGCATTTAGCAGATTTGTTAATGGAGCAGGACAAAGGGAATATTAATAATAATGTTGTTCAGTTGAACATTTATCCATGCCACGATTCCGCATCTCCAATGCTGATGATTTGATGGATTTTCTTTCTCATAACAGTGGTGATCGATCGCCGGTATGACAAGAACTGTGATGTTGGTAGCTTTGAACTTGCTTACAAGCAGCCACTGGTGACTGTTCCCCCGTATGTGGGCATCTCAATGTGTGTGGAGGGCCAGGCTGTGCGGAAGCCAGCTGCTTGTATAATGCGCAAGAGCATGGAGAGCAGCCCCACAGACACTGTTGTCTCACAAAGGGTCACCACCATCCAGCGAACCAGCATGGACAAGGTTGAAGATGGTGCAGCTAAAAAAATGTCGGCAATATCCTTTGCTGGGTCCAGTTCTGGTGGGGTTAGAAACAGTGCAGCCGCCAAACAGGAGAACGAAGCAAGTAGCGATCAAAGCCCCACACAGGGCCTGATCAGAGTGGGAAGCATTGTAGGTGATTTGAGCAAGTTTGGCTCAGACGTGGTGCCCTCACCACCCCAAGGGAACGTGAAGGTTATGACAACAGCAAAGCCCAGGCGAACTCTGACTGTGGCAAGCACTAGCAAGATCGATCGAACATTTGAACCCGAGACCACTGTGCTGTCCCCTGAAGCAAGAACACTGAACAATCAGACGGTTTCGACCACCAGGTCTTTGTACTCACAGAGCATGCTTCTCGGCGACCTGGGCAGCAAGCGCATCGTGTCACGGACCTCCGTGTCCACCAGCTACACCATTCCTACATCCCAGAGCACCAGCAACATGACTCGGTCACAGCTGGCTGTAAACAACGTGGAGACCACAGACCTGCGGACATTCAAGCCTACCAAAGGTAACGAGGCCCAGTACAGGTTGGTTTCATTTCCTCCGATGCAGAAGGTCAAAAAGACTATGAAGGTGGTGACACCGTGGCAGGGGGGAAAGAAGGGTGCAGCAGGAGCCGCCACCAATCAAGGGAGGGTGCTTGGCAGCTGGGTTGGTGGTCCATGCACATTTTCATTTCCGCAGGTTCCCTATTCTCATCTCACTTTACCTATGCCTTCCAGCTATTCAGAACTTCCTGTTCCTCTAGCGCCTCCAAAGCTGCGCTATTGCAGTGTCTCACAGACCCATGAGGATGTCCTCAGCATCGGCTATCTAGGGAACAGAGATCATGTGTAGCATTTGTTTTATTTCTCTGTTTACATGAACGACTGGCCTCTTGGCAGAGCGCTGTATATTAGTGGGCCTCACTTTCCTATGTTTTCTGTGGCTGGGTGACCTCTGTGCTGCCCCCCACCATCAGCAAGGAGAGTTCTGTGGCCTGTGTGATAAATGTTAGCAAGCTCATTAACTTCAAAGGATTGAAGCTCTTTGGTTTTATCGTGTGAACTAAGAGCTGTCCTGCTGATCTGCTCGGGTTACTGGTTAATCACAAACACCTAGAAGTCCCAAAACACAATCGACCATATTCCCTTTTCCACATATCATTTGTTTCATTTCGCAAACAAATGATATGAGGTGAAAGTTACCAGGTTGTAAACTTCTGCAGACTGTTTACTGTGATATCTAAAAAATATGTATAACTAGCCCATTTTTTTTTCAAGTGTAAAAATATAGGTCAACAAATGAGAGTGTGTATGTGCACCACATGTGTTTGTCTTTTCCTGGGCCATATTGTGATTTGTAGTATGCTGTACCGTCAATTTGTTTGTGATATTTATTTTAAGTTTCAAAAACTGTCTTCTGTTCTTCCAAATATTCTGAACATGCATTGGACAGAAAGACATAATGAAAGCTCTGTCCATTCATCCGTGTCTTGTACATCTGCACACATCTGTTCTTCTCCTCTTCTTTGATTTTTCCTTTTTGAGAGGCTTTATTTTGAGATCTTAAGTGTTTTGTACCATTTTGTTTCCTTGTTTTATTGCTTTCATATAGTCGTGTGATCCTGAAATACTGTTGTTTGTAGATTTTTATGTTTGGAACTATCTCAGATTAATTTCTGTTAGTTGCATGTATTGAAAAATGGCTTTGTTAGATCCAACCAAGAGCTCTAAAATAAATAGTTAAAATAAAAATTAAAAGATTACCAGGGTGATTAATATACATCTATTAGGATCAGTAAATAAGTACTTAAATAGAATTTTCTGAGGATCTGACTTCAGCATCAAAAAGTTTCCACGAGACATTGATAAGTTTAGTAACATATTTCATGATTTGGTACACTGGATCATGTTCCTCTGTCTTCATGTATGTTCAGGTTCTGTCACAGTCTTGAAACCAGCATCTTGTGAACATTTTTAGGAGATATCGTTTAGACTTTTTTTGTGGAGAAGATCAGAATTGGGAGGATGGCAAAGCAGTGGAGTGGTGGAGCAGAAGATGTGGAGAATCTGTGTCTGCATGTGCAGATGTGCGCGTATCTTAGAATACAGTGTAGTCCTTTTTGTCACATTAAATGTAAGGGATATAACTTGCCAAAGTTCTGGCTGAGGACAACTTTGATTTAGTGTTACATGTACAAGCATAATGTCAGTACAATAGTCATTTCAGATTCCTATTTTGAC
The DNA here is from genome assembly GCA_004794575.1 of Lanistes nyassanus. Lineage (NCBI taxonomy): Eukaryota > Metazoa > Mollusca > Gastropoda > Architaenioglossa > Ampullariidae > Lanistes > Lanistes nyassanus. The sequence goes on along the minus strand of SMGT01002111.1, from coordinate 580,386 downwards.
AATGGTAGAAGCAGGCTGCCTGCCTCCCCTCCCACCACTTCTACTTCTCTTGTAGCAAAGTCTTCAAAATTTGACCAGTAGAAGAAACCACTGGATGTGTTTAAATTTGTCGTGCAGATTTACAAGTGAACCCTTTTTAAATAAACCTTTAAATATTATTTACATTATTTGAAGTCCATGTAAAGATCGCATTTTGAAACGCAGACTCTTTGTATTTAATGAAGTGTTACTATACTTTTTTACCTGCACTAGGTCTGCATGCATGTGTAGGCTTTATATAGAGAACCTGCCTTGGCCTTGTGTGCAGGCTGTACAGCCATATCTGTGCTGCTATCTTGCTTGAAAGTTTGTTTTAAACCGTGGTTATAGATATTTAAGATGCTTAGACTTTTGGAATCTCATAATGTGTATTATTTGTAATTTGTATCATCAGAACTTTGTTGATGGGTAATTTTAAGCATTAGCTTTTGTTGGTTTCAGTACCCATGTATATTGGTTTTTGTACTGAATTTTCCCATGCTTAGGGAGAAGACGTCGTAAGAAGCAGGCCTATTTTGGAGGCCTTCATTACACCCACCGGGCCGGGCCCCCCAAACTCGCGCCATACGCCCCAGCAACATCAGTACGCAAACTACCACCCGTAAAGGTGCATGTCCTAAACACCCATGTGGACGTTTCACCCGTCCTGCAGTGTACGCCTGACCAGGTAGCCCAGTTTGATCTGCAACGGTATCACTTCCGACATCACCCCACTTCTCAGCATGCTCCTGACAATGTTCTGGCGCAGATCCAGGTGTCTGGCATTTCCCAGCCCCTGGTGCCTGCTCCTGCATCCTGCAGGGCCAGCCGTGACTGCCTTCCAGTAGAACATGCCATGGAACTAGCCACCAAGGCGGTGGGTTAGACTTGGAACTAATGCTGCTGCTCTTGACACTTTGTTCGTCACCAGGCGGTGCTGTGGGTGCAGGTTAACTAAGCTTGCCTTTCTGTGCTTGCTTTGGATTTACCTCTTAGGGACCATTGCCCCTTCCAGATTGGCATTGACAGGGAGTACCAGTCGTGGAAAAGAGCAGTAGCTTGAGCCGAATGAGCTAAATACTCGTTCTTCACGTGCTCTTTTGCATTAAAAGGCAAGGTAATGGATCCTAATCCATGCAACAGGTGATGGCATTAAGGTTCTTCAGTAGTGGATTGCTGTCTTTTGTGACATGCCATAAAGAAACGATAGTTTCCTGAAAGTTTCTTGAGAGCAGATTTTTAAAGTCCTTTCTTAATGACTTACTGCTTGTGGTTTGGACAAAACCAGTCCAGAACAAATGTTCTACTGTCTCTAATAAATCTGTGAGCATCTGAGGAAATAAAAATTTGCTCCTCAACTCCCACCTACATGACACGTGACAGAGGAAAAAAGCAGTTTTGTAATTACGATACCTTGCAGTTCAAACTGTAGCTGTAGCTGTTAGCAACTTGTTTCACTGCCGCTTCCCATGGGATGTGGGTATCAACAACCCTGCCACACTCTGACTGCTTGTAGTTCTGTCCCTAACTCATGTAGCTCAGCAGCCTTGGTCTCACACTGTATTCGGAAAAGGCACATTTAGAGAGCTGTTGCTTGCTTTTTTGTGTATTTTCTCTATGTTTAACCTCTTTATACCATACTCTGAAAATAACCATTTGGAGGGGATTTCTGCGCGTTTACTTTTGCAGTAGAAGCACTGGGGTGGGTCTGCTTTGCAGTAACTGCTTGATGGTTCTTCTGCTGGCTAACTTCATGTCCTATGTGTTTCTTATAAACAGGATGTGCTTCCATGTTAATACACATACATTGCATATTTTGTGTATCGAGGATACCAAGGGAATGTAGGCTTGAACCTCTTACCTCAAGTCGTGAGTCATATTTGTAATACACCAAACTACATGCAGGTGTGATTTTTATATACATGTAGTGAATTTTGCTGTCAGCCAGTTCACAAGTTAGCATGCGCTTCGTATGGTTAGCTCCATATAAGTTATAGTATATATTGTGTCAGTCTGATGTGATCTTCACATTTCTCACTATGCTGTAGTTTATTTCTTTGTAAATTTTCTTTCCAAAATAACTACTAAAAGGTTTTTTTAAAGTAATGTAAATAGTATAATATATGAGTTTGTTTTGTAATACTTTACGTTACAATCTTATAAGGAGTTTGATGCAGGTATCTTCAGCTGTAATATACTAAATTCGAATTTGACAGATTATGTCATAGCTGGCAGCGTGTGATTTGTGTGTGGTTGTTTTTCTTCCAAATTGTCTTCACCTTGTCATAGGGCTAGGAAATTGGTAAATTACCCGCTTGTTTTGCTGGTCTCTTTTCTTCCTTTTGTTTCTTCTTGTTCTTACCTTCTACACTTACCTATACTGAAAAGTAAAGAACCATCATCATGCTGTCTTCGTCAATGTTGCCATCATCATCTGTGTCATCAGCATGTGCACACCATGCACCATTTTCATAGTGTGTTGTGTATTGTGTGATGAGCTGTCACACTTGCGCAGCTGTAGAAAGTCTTAGATTATGTTTGGCTTTTTCTCACTTTCGTGATAGAGATGATGCAGCCTTGGCTTCACTTTCCTCGAGTCCATGGTACAGTATTTCTAAGTCGTAAGAATGGCTTTTCAAGGGTTCCTTACAAAGATAAAGGCAGCGAATCCTAGTAGGGGACTAGCGCCAGACGCATGGCGAGCCACTAGACCTTGTAGCTGGGCAATAATGCACCACTTGACTACTGCCTGCTGCTTCCTGGTAACGGCCAACTAGAGCTCTAGGACCTTGTTGTGTGGCTGGCATCCGATCCATGTCCTTACAGCATAATTGTTTTCAGCAGTGGGACAACCCAGACCTGAGCTCCATGAATTTTCCTAAAACGTGCCCAGAAGTGAAATTTACTGCTCATCAGCCTCAAAGTTAATAGATTCCTGTGGGGAGGTTTTGTGTGAAAAAGATGATAATGCCTGTGCAGTCCTGCCCAGTTGCTCAGCAGATTGTAGCAATATTCCTGATCAAACATCTTAGGGATGTTTGTTTTCACCTGAGCATGTGACTAAACTGACACCATTTTACTCCAAACCAATGTCGCTGGGCCTGGCACCATCTCAGTTTGTCTGTTCATGTGTAACCAAGCTCTCAATGGCGTTCATGCAGTGTGTTGACACATCCATAAGCTGGGAAAAGAAAAAAAGCAAACAGCAATTTTAACTGACAAGAAAGCAAGAAAGAAAGGATAGAGTTTAGTGGAGGAACACAATGGGAGAAAAAAATCTGAAGGTTTGACAGTGTAGTTCATGTGGCCAGAGGTGCCCCCACCCACCCTGAACCCAACTCTTGCACTGCATGTGGTGTACAGCCATGGAATCAAACAGTGTATTTTGCATGCTTGCTTTAACAGCTATTCAATACAATTTCTTTTCGAAAGACATGAAGAGACAGGGTGATGTGGGATGGTGGGGGGCGGGGCAGGGGTGGTTTTACAGGGCTGCCTTTCTCTCCATGTGGCTGACGAGGTCACCTGACTTGTTTGCCGAGTCTGTTGTGAGAGAGATATTTGTGGTTATGCCAGTGTGCAGTTTATTTTTAGGTGGGTCTAGAAGTTGTCACTTTCAAAATAATCTCATTGCTGTGTTTTGCACATCAGTCGGCACTGTACAATACCCTGCGTGTCTCTAATATAGGGCACAGTGCATTTTTTGTCCACTAGTGGTTTTATTTTACCAAAATGTTACATCTATTTTTAATGGAATATTGAAATGTTTCTTGTCTAGCTTGGGTAGGGATGTGTTTGGATATTAGATATATGCTAATATATCTGGAAATATGGTATCAGTTCTCTTTGAGACTCAGAAAGTTTGATTATTTTCATTGCTTATGAATTTTGCCTTGAAAGAGAATAAAGCATATCTTTGTAGGATGCTAAACTAATTTATCGAAAGGCCAGTTTATTAGTGTATTAAAAGGCAGTGCCTTGATTTTGGGAGCTTTCACTAACAAGGAGTGCTAGAATTTTAAACCACCTGTAGATTGCATGAAATTTTAACCAGTTTCTTAACTAACCACCTAGAGTCTACTTGAATGGTCATTAACAGTGATGGCATAAAGCCAGCCTACATATTTTCCAGTTGCATGCCATTCTTACCAAGTTGCTGTCAGTATGCTGCTGTGTGATTTATAAATGCATGGACTCTGCTAGTGCTTGTTAATGACATTGTAGATCTGTGCCTTGTCCAACATCGCCTCCTCCTTTCTCTTCATTCAGGTCGTGTGAACCCATACTGCACATGGTCGCGCACCTGCACAGAGTGTGGCAGTGGCATGAACTTGCAGCTGCAGCACAGAAACCCACACTGCCGGTGCCAGCAGGATTCCATTGCCATGGCTCTAAACCGCCAGCAGATCATCCAAGAAAACCCAGGTCTGTCCACACGGTCACTGTCCCTGCCACCTCGCAGCCGTGGCAGCCTTCTGAGAAGTCTGCCACCGAGTTTTGTTCACCCTTCTTCCCGCAGAGTTACTGCCCTCAAGGGTCAGTCAGTGTTTGTTGATGTTGGGCCATCCAGCCCAGCTGTGGGACTGGGGCAAAAGATATTTGTGAACTATTCAGAGGGAAAAATCCCCACTGGTTTACCATGGGTGGTGCCCATACAGTTAAGTCCCCTAGGTCTGCATGACATTCCTAAACTTGCGGCACACTGGATGGACAAAAGACCCCAGAGCGGTAGAAAGAGGGTGTCGGCTCCTTCATCAGCACGATCATCTGTAGTTGGCAGAAGCAGAGACAACAGAGGGTCAGGGACCAGAACAGGGCTGAGTCCACCAAACAGACCGATGATAGTTGACAACCATAGCCTCCCAGTACCCCTAGATCATGTGCCGTCTAGATAGCACCGTTAGCTTCATGGGCTTCCTTTCCACACCTGTTCTCTGACCCCAGACACATCACATCATGCTTGACTGCAGTGTACTTGCAAACGATGCAAGTGTCTGTTGCCTGGAATCGAGAATCAGAACCCATATGTTGGATGGTCAGGGTGTAGAGTTCTCTGTCCTTTTTCAGGTGCCTTCCTGGCAATGTGAACTTGGCATATTTCATTAACACATTTAAATGAAGACAGCATTCGTCTGCTTCGGACAACCAGTCCCAAATGTGCAGAGTGAAGGAAACCTGGCTCGCAGTCTGCTGGTCTTTCTTTATAGCCTTTGTCATTGGCTAATCTCTGTCAACAGCCGTTGTGGTCCACTGCTCAGATGCTGTGATGTTACTGGGAGCGAAAGGCGACAGAAAATTTTGTTTTATTGCAACCCTGGTCTCTCCCTCTCCATACAGCTCTTCCTCCTGTCATATCTCAGTCCTCGGCAGGTTATCTGGTGCGGCTTCAGACTGATGTAGCAGTGCTTGTTTAGCTTAATAAGCACAGCTGCTAGATGTGGGGAAAGTGCACCTGTATGTTCAGGTAGCTTGCGCAAGTAAATTCTAGAAGAAAAAAGGGAAATTGCGACACTGTCGTATGGCGGTAAATGGAACTGATGGAGAGGAACACGTCTGTCTGCTTTATTATATACAATATTAATTTCTCAAACTTAGAAGTCATAGAGATGGACCAGATCACAAGAGCAGGACCTGTTTGCTTCTGAACGTCATTGAAGTGATTCTGTTGAAGCCATTATACACAGAGAATAAAGATGGCGTGCATCTTTATTCACTATGCCTTTTGTGTGCATCTTTTCTTGAGTTGATTTGATTGCCAGGTCATCAGCATTGTCCAGCTACACAGTTAAGTATTGTTGTCTTGATTACATTTAAGTGTTTCTATTTCATTTTGTTAAGAAGTATGCACAAATATATACATGTGCAATCCTGGTCTCCCAAAGGCAGAAAGATTAATGTAAGATGCATTACAGTCTTGTTATAGGTAGAGGTTAACTCTAAATAAAGAAGTCAGATGAAAGTAATGCCAGCCTAGCCTATGAGGAGATCATGGGCAGAATGTATACACAGGTGAATGTCAAAAGCTTTGACAGTTTATTTCAGTCTTTGTAGAACACAGCCTTGAGGAAGTACTAACATGTCAAAAAAATTTATAAAAATGTGGGAATAAGAATTTGTCATTCTAAAAAGAAAAAAAAATGTCTGAGTGCTGTTAACAGAAATACAGTAAAACCTCGCTATTAAGACCTTCCCTATTACAACCCCCTCTTAGATGAGAAGAATTTTTTTCACCAACACCTCCTGGGTTACAGTAAATGTAGTCTCTATTAAGACCCCTCCCAGTTACAACCTGATTCTAGTGCATTTTCAAAAGTCTTAATAGGCAGGTTTTAGTGTATGCACATTACTGCATAACTCTACTGAAAGTAATCTGTGTAATATTTGTAGAAGCATTTTTCAGACAGGATTTTAGATTTCTGCAAATTAGATTGTAGAAGTCATTATTTTTGCACAGTTTGTGTTTATGTGTGCCTGTCTGCACACACACCGGTGTGTGTGTAAATTTTTTCACATATTCAGAACATTTTTGCAGTCCCTTTCATTGCATTATGCTTATTCATTTTTATTTTGAAAAACAAAGTGGGAGAAATTGGGGGGGGGGAACCTGGGTAATTCCTAACTGCAAGTATATGTATTATGGATAGCTACACTGCACTGAAACTCTCTTCCCTGAATGCAGCAGAAACTTTTTCCATTCTAGGCCATCCTACCAGGTGGCACTGTCTGAACCCAGTCTGGTTCCTCCTGGGCCAGTCTGTCAGATGGCACTGGCCTAGGCATTCTATTGTATGACACTCTTTTGCATCAGACTCCAGTTAAAAAAAAAGCGTGTCATCTATTTTGGAGGGCAGAGGCAGTGGGCGTACCACTGATATTAATGGGCAGTTTTGTTTGAAATGAATGAAAATACAATTCACCATTTTCATGTTTGAAAATGTAACTGAATGTGCCAGAGAGAAAGAAGGCCTCAACATGGATTAACAGCTGCCTGATCATCTGGGCCGACTGAATTTAGCTGTTGGGCAAGTATATGCCACTTTCAGGCAAGCAAACTATATGATATGCCAGGAGGATATGAATATGTCAGTATGTAAACATTGTTTACAAAGGACTTTGAAAACTAAACAGGAAAATAGTTATTTTGTGGAACTCCATCTCAGGTATAATGTGAAGATCATGTGTAGATTGTCTTTTATTTACACTAATATGAATACAATTGTACTTCAGTTATGTGTCACATCACATCCATATGTGAGTCAAAAATGTGTAATATTGGGGTTATCTTGGTTTTACTGTTGATGTGAGACTTGTGAACTACTGTTAGCACATCACATGCGCGATCAGATCAAACATAGCTCATGACTGTGTCATGTATCCTCTTGTTACAAGGTCACAGCCCAGTGACACAGCTTTCTTAACTGCACTAATCCAAATGTCTTCCAGAGTGGCAATTAAGCTGTCACTGTATCAGATTCCATGTATCGCAAAAACATTACGCTAGACTGTATTGTCCAGTCCAGTACTGCAGACGACTTCATCGCCAGTTCCATCACTGCATCAACCCATATCTGTCCAAACCATTACATCATAGCAGTCATGCCTCACTGCACCATAGCAACCTTTAGCTAGAAGTAGCTGTTGCCACATGGTTGAAATTCTTGTGAAGTTTAACTGATTTGACTTTAAACTGCTTCATGAAAGTGTATGGGGGAAGAGCCTGTGTACAAGGTTTATTTTTCTTTCGAAAACTGCTGTTTACATTTCAGTGATAACTCAATCAGTCTTTCACTTTCACGTTTGTGATATCTGCAAAGTGAGTACAAACTCAACATCAGAAATGTTTGATATTTTTCGAAACGTAATTCGTGTTGAGAAATTTATAACGAGGTTTTTTTTTGGTAACTTATGGATTTGTTGTTTTAAAATCTGCTGCAAGGGCAGTTGAGGGGCTCTGAAAACTCAGCTGATATTGCTTAACAGTTTTTCTGTAGGCTTTGAAATATGGTGCGGTCTGCTTAACACAAGTTTTAGGGAGACAGAACAGTTACTTGCATTAACTGGTTCTTTTCTTAATAAAATCAGACCAAATATGAGCATGTCAGTGGAGCCAATTTCACTAATTTCTCATGTAGTCAGGACTTCTGTTAGCCAGACTGCACTGTAAAGTGTTGATCATGTTTAAAAAATTGTGTTCAGTGTTTTGTGGGGGTTATTTTGATTTTTGTACAAAACTTTGTCTTCAGTTCTTGTAATTCAGCTGAAGATTACTTACAAGGAATTAACTTATGATAATTAGTGCATGCTGTATGGGTCTGTGCACATCCACATACATTCATTTCAAAATGTTACAATTACCTTCGCTATATAAATTGTGATGCAATGAATACAAGTGACATTCTTCATATTCTATCTAGCTTTGTACTGTTGTTTACATATAAGTGTGTGGAACAACCCTGTATGTCCTTTGAAAGCTGCTTTGGATATGTATACATAGACATTAAACATGTTTCCAGACCATCTGCATATATCTGTTTGCTCTCAGATCTTTGTAACAGCTAAAGCTCAGGATTTCTCTGTCCTTTCACCCTCCATAACAATTTTGTCAATGGCTTATCTTGCTGATAAATTCCTCATGTGTTAAATGTTGTCCTAATAATTTGTGTTGGTAGAATTTCGAATGCACTGTATTTTTGGATTGGAGAAGACATTGGAGAGAAACTAAAAATGAACTTTATTCACTCATGTTTCTACTTTGATACACATGAGCGAGTTTAGAGGGCCTTGCTGAAATGCAGTTAATCACGTGAAGACTAAGAGACATCTACAAAATGTACATTTTGTAATGTGCTGCCAGATTTCTTTTACTGAATGATTCCAGCAGATGGCATTTCATGAACGTTTTAAATCTCTTTTTGTAGTATGAAAATTATAAGCCAACAAAACCCACATTTTATTCCTGTATCTCTCTGAACCTCTTAGGTGGGAGGTTGGGTTCTCGCACCCCTGTCAATTTGTACTTAAGACTTAAAAACTGGCAGTCTATTGTCTGGCCCTATATGGAACAGTACTAGACTTCTTGGCCTGGTGTCAGTATAAGGTGATTGGGTGGGACTGAAGCCTGTGTTGTGACAGCAGTCCCAGTGTGGCAGCATGTTAACTTGCCTCAAACAACTGTCCTGATATGTACCTCGATTGCAACTGGACATTAAGCAATAAAAACAAACTAAACTAAACCAAATGATCCAGAACTTCAAAACTCCAGATTTGGCTTAATTCACACCCATTCACACTCAAGCTACAAGCATACGAGTGATACAGGCTGTGTTACCAAATACAAATTTCAACTTTTTTGGTTTAGTACAGGTTTATTGCATACAAAAAAGAAAGGCGTTCTTTAAAAAAAGTATTTCTAATGTGTTCGTTTTTTTTCGATGTCTTGTTAATGTTTGCTTGCTATACATAGTAAAACAACCAGCCATTCCCTTGCATGATTACCTTTGTCTTCCATACAAGTGAGGGAAGGACACAAAACCACAAAAGTACACATACCTGCCAAAAACATCCATATACAACCAACAGTTCTCACATGTAAGCCGCAGCCATCTCAGCCTGATTTTGTACGCACATTTACAATACGTTTTACATTATTGGCATATTTATCATGTTTATTGCTTAGTAAAATATAAACAGAAAAAAAACCTGGAGCTAAGTATTTTTGGGTCATTGTTATGAAATCAACATTTACTGACTGCCAAGAGGTAGAAGATCAGTCATCTAAACAAATTCTTATATGTTCCACAAATTTAAATAGAACTAGTCAGGCTTGCTTAAAAAAAAAAGTCAACCTGAGTACATCTTCTGTAGCTGATATGCAGGCAAAGAAAAATCTGAGTGGGCTGTAGTCTACTAAAGTGGAAAAGACTACATTGGGCACAAAACATTAAAACCTTTCCCTGTATCTATATCAATACACACCTCTTTTGCAGAACTAATTCAGTTGTTTCTAAATATAAACCATCTATGCTCTATGCTACAGAAGTTTTGATGCAAATGTTCTGACACATCATTCTAAAAGGAATTTCTGTACACTGCTTTTTAAAAGAAAATCAACCCAGAAATAAAAAGGCAGAGAAATGGGGAGGGGCGAAATGGGACTAGTGATTTTACCCATGAGCAACAAGAAAATATTCTGTACCAGGGACAGGAAAATAAAATTTTTAAAATTCAAAAATAGCAAACAACGCAGCAGATGGAATGTGACTAGATAAGTGCTCTCTAACATTGTTAAGGTGGTGATAGTCTGATAGCTTTAAGAAGCTGAAGCAGTGCACAAGAATACTAAATGAAGGCCTTGCATCACTCTAAACCAAGATAGAAATTTACAAGAAACCAGAGGAAAATAACATGTAAAACAACCCCTTTGGAATGAATGGTTGTAATGTCTTTCTCATCCAGCTTGAAAAGGATCTCGGCAGGTGGATGGTTCTGCTTTATCTGCCTCTTGGCAAATGCTTATTCCAGCCCTGGAAACAGACCATAGAGGTCAGGACCAAGCTACTGCATGGGCAGGATTGCTCATGATTGAGGATGTTTCACAGTTATCGTCTTAGAAAGCTGTTGACTGGTGCAGCAACTATTCATCCCTTAAGGATTATGAAGTCATTCCTTAAATATACATTTTTTTCATGTTTTTCGTTTGACTAGTACAATTGACGCAGACCGATCTTTGTTTTTGGAGGACACTGACACACAAATTGATAAAATGAAAAACCAAGTCCCAGCATCCACAATATATGAATTGTTACATCCTGCCAATCTGTTGATCTTTTGAACAGAGATTCATATAGGAAGCAGACACACAGAACTTTGCAATTTTGTTGCTCTGTGCAGTACACACTACCACATGTACTATCTCGGAACATCCCAATTCCATTTCTGTGTCAATACTGTGCACTTTTTATGTTCAAACTTTGAAGGGGGACAACCTCTCGGGGTCATGATCACACATTTTTACTGGCTAACAAGCTGCCATTTTCTGACTTCAGTTATTAAACCCCAGGTCCCCTCCTCTAAACTGGTTTCCCCTCAGAAGTGTTTCAACTCTGCATTGACACTCAAGGATGTAAATATCACACTGTTATTTCCCATGGGCAGATTTTAACTGCACCAGCTCCCAGAACAGAAAAACTAGTGGGGCAGTATTCCTGTAGAACAAAAATTTTCCATTTGCTTGTCCTTCAACATCTTCATAAGCATGATAATTGCATAAGAAAAAAATGGCTCCAAGGCCTATAATGGTGCTGTACAAAGAACACAGAAAATGGAACGCCCAGCAACAAATGTGAACATCTAACTAAAACTGAACACTTTTCTGTAAATGTGAATATGTGGCATGTCATAAAAAAAGAAATAATCCTTTTTCTAAATAGGACATAGACATCAGTAAAACCTCAGCATTCAAAGAACACATGTCCCTGATTGACTGTCAACAAAATTTGCATGCATGCACTCTTTTAACCAGAACTCTTTCAGCTTATCAACAACCAACAAATTGGTTAACATATACATGTAAATGATGTCATTTCTTTCAAATTTCCAAACTGATAATTATGCTGTAAAAAAACAGAGAATTCCAGCTTTGTGTTACCACATACAAGAACCCGAAACATGTAACAGATTTTTTTAAAAAACATACATAAGTTCCACATTTGACATGGTGTATAGACAAATATATACACAAACATTTTTTAAGATTGAATGCGCTTTGAGAAACAGTTCCAGAAAGCAAATCAAACTTGCAAAGGCACTACTGTACTGTACGTATGTTTTGAACCCTGTTAAAAATCTGCATGTGTGGGCATTTTTCATGCATTCCGCCATCTTAACTGTTACCTTCTAAACTTTCTCCGTTCACATCATCTTTCTCCAAGCTTGTTTCTTTATTAACATAAGTATAATTTATACGTCGTTGGCAGTTGGGGGTTTGGGGCAAAAAAAAGGTAAAGACCAATGAAATAATGTATTTTAAGTAAACAGGAAAAGAAGCAGATCATCTCCAGGAAAAAAAACCCGCAATCAAATGCATGTCAAAAGCAAAACCACCACAAACTTTGTCAAGTCTCAGTCACGCAATTTGAGGTGAAAAATGGGCCAAACGTTAAAGAATCTGAACACCTGGTTTGTCTGACAGAACACTGGTAATTTATGGTGTGCTGGAACATAAAATAATCTAGCATGTCGACACAACAATCCATCAGAAAGGTGGGGGTGGGGGTGACCAAACATTTGAAGAACAAGATTTATATGTTGTAAAGAGCTGGATCTCACAAAGTTTTGATACACGTTTTGCTATTCTCGTCATTCCAACAATCTTTCTCCATCAATTTTGTTACAGTTAACCTTTCTTTTCCATCTTAAAGGTTGAGACTTTTAACAAAACTTCAAGTTGGAAAAGGAAAACCCCACATTCACACTGTCTCCTCACTTCTCAATCATTTTTCTGACTATAGCGTATGTTCATGCCTGCCCACGTGCATACCCACAGATACAGAGGACAGGCAGACATCAAGCAAAGAAGAATGATGAGTTACTTTGATAGCATTGCAGTGCCAAAACCCAAACAAGTTAACTTCAAATTGTTTTAGCAGTTCGATCCACCAATGTATAAATATATACATATTTAAATGCACTATTTTCTGAACACATTTATTCATTTCCAGGTTGCTGATCTCATCTGTGTGCAAAACTTACAACTTTACAACAAAATATCAGGACTGTTATAGAAAACGGACACTGTTACAATGCACCCAAGAGGAATAACCTCGCCTCTTGGGGGTAAAAAATAACTCCTCATTCCTGGACTTCATAAGGCACAATAAAATTCCATGAGATATGACAAATGATTAAAGAAACCAAAACCACCGCTGTCAGAAAATGATTCAACTATACAAGCGATCCTTTTCTCAATCTAGAAAACATGCAGTGATTACAGGCTGAGGTATTCACATTGTAAGTACCCCCTTGTATTTTCTGTGTATGTTTCTGTAGAAGAATATTCCCTTTCATAGGACTGTGATATAAAGCTTGAAACCTCAGCAGGGCAGTACTACTGGACCATGGGGCTTTTGCATAACCTGGTACTTTTCAAGTTCCAGGCTCATAACAAAAGGCCGGGAGACGAAAGTAGACCTGGTCCTTTCTGTTTAGAGGTCCTCACAATGAAACTGGTATCAGATCATTCACAAGCTCTCTGATGTGCAAATTTCATGCATCTCTACATTCAGTATGTCATTGTCAAGACATGAAGGTATAACTTTTGTATAGCATGGCAAAGCTAACGGGATGTGGATATCAACTGTGCAGTTGTCAAGAGTAAAAGAAAAATGTTTTACTTCATAGAAAGAATGTCGAGTTAAGAATCGATTCTCCTCTTCAGTCTTCAGCCAATGAACACTCTTCTATTTCTTCATTTTAAGCAAATTACTGCAAATTTGTTTTTCTAAGGATGTAATCCAACTTTGTGTTGATTTTGTGCCAAGCTAAACGTCACACTAATGTTCACTATTCTCCGCCTCATCTTGACCTCAGTAAAAAGGATTAGGGATTGGGGTTTTTTTTTTTTGGTATTCTTTGCATTGACGGCATGGCAGAGCAAAATAAATGATACCAAGTAAAAGAAATGAGGTAATTATTTAAAAGATCAGAGCTATCACATATTCGATTTTAAAATAAAGCCACATCAAGTTCCAAGGAAAGAAAAATATTGTGAAGCCTGAGCCTGAGGTAGTTTCAATGTGTGCTCTTGCATGGTTTCTTTGATGAAAACGGCGTGGGAATAGTCATGTCCTCATGACCAGTCTTATTAAGCAAGTGCATACAAAAAGATTACATGATCATAGCCTAATTTTATATTTATATACAGCAAACATGTGTGTAAACATGCTTATGTGTATGTGTGCACCTGTATGCAAGTTAATGTGTGCAGGAGAGGAAGCGGCAAGGAAGCAGAAACAGTGTGTGTGCTGTAAGCTTAAGTTGACGGTTCTGAAGGAAACAGTGCACCTGTGAGGTGTGACATCTTCCCTTTAACACTTTTCTAGGTCGTATCATACACTTCCAAAATCTTGTTATCATAGAGGTATATAAGTCTATGGTGTTATTCAGCAGCACATTATACACAGTAAAAGTGAAATGCAGGGAACATCCAAATAGTGAGAAAATCAGACTTCTACTAGAATTCACAAGAGACACTGCATGTAACCCTTTCAAGTACATATACCATCTGGTGATAAGAGAGGAGGTGAGAAAAGAGATGAACCTGCATGCAAACTACAGGACTACTTTCAAGCTGTAATGTGTTTCAAGTCGAAATTTCAAGCCCACTCATTTTTTAGATATTACTTTGTAATCAAGTAACATGTTCATAAGCTTTGCCTTTTACAAACAGCCTGATCAGTAAAGCAACTCTATCCTCCCTCCCAAAAAGCACCAAGTGAACAGCTGAAGAATCAAATGTCCTGGTGGCACTGAATACAATTCCCTTTTCTTGCATGCAGTCTTACTGAATATCGTCAGGCTGTTCTGAATGAAAGGATGAGACTCTCACATGCTCAGAATGAGCTGCATGATAGACTTTAGTCTCAACCAAGACTCACATCACAGGTATCAAAGGCGTGTTGTTCTGTTTAATACACTGGCATATATGGGTCTTGTATTGCTTGGGAACAAACCAGTTTCTCATATAGGACTACATAAAAATGGGTAAAACAAATCATAAATGAGAAATGAGACTGCAGTGTCCCATCAAATGAACTTCATGCACATCATGCAATGACAGCCAGGACTTACAAAAACAATATCTCTTATTATAATGTTTGGCTATTTCTGTCACAGGCACACATTTCAATATTTTCCTGAGTTCCTTTGTGGCTACAAACGACAGCAAAGTCTGTCATAACAGCGATACATGTATCAAATTTCAACAAATTGTGCAGACTGTTGCATACTTACAAAAATGTAAACAGTCATGGGTAACATATAAGCCAGTGTTGTGTTTTTTTAACACATAGTCACATTTAAGCAGTGTTTTCTTCCACACATGGCACTGCCCAAAACTATCGCTGCAGCCACGTACAGCATTGAGGAAATGTCATGTTCGAGGTATCCATTAAAACAAGTTTGTTGTTGCTGATCACATGCACTTCTATCAAACCTAGTACATGTACTGCTACAAACAGTACTCAAGTCAGATAAAGATTCACACTCAAACATGATGTGAATGCATGATGATGTAGCAATACTGGGTTGCGCATCTATTAAGTATACTTGCACATAGTACAAGCAACGGTACAGTAAGTTGCAGCATCCTAAACAGGAACATAGCTGACTTTTGTGATGAACACATACAGCATCTATATACGTCTTCAAATGCTAATAAAACATTGCAAGCAATGATGAGATTTTTACTCAAAATTACACCACTATTTTCCCCATCTGCTAAATTGGTGTACAATTATGGGCAGGGAGGAAGAGGTGACCGAATTAACAGCAGGCGCTTCGTTATATTCTGCATGTGACAAACTGCTGAATGGTACAGTAATGAAAGTATTCATACCAATCAGCAACACTCCAGTGTTCAGGATGTAGGCACTGACCACCAGTATAACTCTGTGCTTTTGCAATAAAACCTGTTTTGTCAGATTTTTTGTTTTTTGGTGGAAGCGTGTATAGCAAAAACATCAAAATGTGGCATGTTGTAGAAGTGTTTCTCTTCGACAGACAAAATGTTTACTCATCGCCTCACAGTGACTATCGTGCCTCTGATGTTCCTGGAGCATCCTCTTTGTCCTGTAATATTAAAAAATATATACACGTAGAATTCATGTATTTTACACTCACGGGCTTGTGTTAATGATATATGAAAACCCAGTCCTATATAATGCCATATCTTACAAAGCCAAAAGACCAGGATTATGGAAGAAATGTTCAATCCCTATGCCTCCAAACTGTGAAACTCTCTGATGCATGCACATGTGTATGTGGACACACACACACACGCACACGCCTGCGCAGACATGTACACATATATGCACACACACACACTCTCTCTCACACAAAAGAGTTTTGCAAATACCACCAAAGCAACACATCAGACCCCTCAATAACCTTCTCCTCTAGTACCTACCTCTCTCTTCCAGAATGTGACTGACACTGGCTGTGATAATCCAGATGGATCAGGTTTGATTAAATGTTCCTGGACAAATAAAATCCTTTACACACTTTGGGAAGGCTTCATGAAAAAATATCGCACTTACCCCTAAGGATACAAAGTTCACATGTATGTGCATGCCTGCCTAAAAACTATGGCACATCTAGACCGGAAAAATCGGACCCAGTTATCGGATGCAATATAATTGCTTCCACAGGGAACCGGCTCAACTTGCCCAAGGTGACTGCAACATACTGACTTGTCTAACACGCTGAGCTGACTCCACTACTAAGAACTGAAAGTTGTTACAATCAAGTTAATCTTAACTGATTGATGTCTTCAAAGTCAAACTTGGGTATATAACTTTCACATGTGGCAATTTCACGTTTTGGAGTTGATGTGACCTGCAGCACAACATTAGAACATCTAGCTAAGAAACTTGCTGCTACATTTGGTTGTTGGGGGTTTTTGGCATTAAAGTATTACATTTGAAAATAAAATGTTGTCCCAGAAGCAGCTGTTGCTAACAGTCCTGGAAAGAAATATGGTCGTGTTTATTTAATAACGCAACGTCGTTGGATGGGTCAGCTCATTTGAGTCCTGCGGAGGGCGATTTGCTGTGGTAGATAAGTCAACTTTGTTCGGTCAAAGATTGTCCACCTAAAGAAAGATAAACTAGTCGGCTGAAAAGTGAAACAGTGAGACCACAGACTTTCCCACTGCCACCACGCCCATATCGTTCCATGATATCGCTGCAGTACAAGCACTGAAGACATTACAGCGAGTATGGTGGTTGAAAGTGCCATTGCATTTCACTTTAAAAGTAAAAACACACACACACTCTCTCTCTCTCTCTTTCACACACACACAACTGACAACACACAAAGAGGAGCTGATTCCCTATCAAACAGCAAATAGCTGATGTCAAACTACTGCTGACACCTGCGAAAGTGGGCATGGTACTGAGTTCGGCGGCGGGTTGATGCCTAAAGTTTCCCAGCCATGACCTTATATATGTAGTGGTCTTCAAACTTGTTGCTACCCTCTTTGGTTCGTTAGACGAATAGACTCAGCGTGGTTGACCGTCAACCCTGGGCGAGTTGTTAATAAGGCAAATCGACCGGTAACCTTTCGGCAGAAATACAGCATATATATTTACATTCCAACACAAAAATGGTATCTAAGCAGCTGCCCCATATTACTGGTGCCATTTTTTTCCTAAAAGCAGCGTACGTGAGTGAGGCTGGGGAATCAGACGTAATATATAATGTAAAACTCGAGCTTGTGATGGTCATCATTCTCTGCATGTTAGCGCCAGCTCAGACGATCGTGTGGAGTTCAGATGAAACCTTGCTACCTGACGCCATGGTGGCGACTTTTGTCTTCGCCTATAAAGTGTCACAAGACTTTATATCACACAAATATCCTCGGAGAGTCGGCGACTGTAGCCTATTATTAGTGTCACTAAGTGCCACCAACAGACCTCACGCAGACCACGCTGTGTCGCCAGGGACCATTTTCCTCTACCTTTAGAAGAGTCACCATGCACTATGTGGTTGCGTGCGCGCGCGAGGGAGAGAGAGAGAGAGAAGAAATTTAAACTGGGTACTTTCCACTTAACTATTCTTGAGGCAGACCAGGTTCATGGTGGTACACAGACCAAGCAATGCTGGTAAGGGCAAAACGTAAAGCCGTAAAAGTGCGTTCCCAAAGGGAAAAGCTCTGCCTCTTCCAAGAGATACAAAAAGCGTTGTTAATGATGAAAGGAAATTTGTTTCATTCAAGTCTATATCTATATCATATAGTATATGTCAGTGAAGAGCTACAAAATCATACTTGTAAAAGTACAGTAAACATAAATCGCATTTAAAAAACGCAATGTCACGAATTTACAAACAGTATATTTTCTACTGGGACCGCGAACAACACACTTATAGCCGGTATTTCTACTGCAAGATATCGGGGGAAAATCATGTCTCGGCCACGCTTAAGGTTTGCTCTGACTCGATCTCTGGATTTCGGGGGAACAGAGAAAACCAATGAAGTACGTACACTTGGAACACGGAGATGGTTTTTTTTCAAAGGCAGTTTCGGAACCATTGTCAGCGAAATACTTTCAGTGTAGTCAATGGTTGTAAACGCAAGCTATCCAGTAACGAGCAAGTTTTATATATAAAAAAATTGAGTAAGCCTACAGGAAACAAATCTACATCTTCTACTGGTGCAAAAAATATACAAGTGATTACTCAACATCTCTCGCGATGGTCATTTATCGCGCGAGTAGCCAATGCGCGTGTCAGCTTCAAGTGCGCGTGCATCCTCCAAGATTCAGATGGTGATAATATATCTGCCTTGTCAGCCAGCCATCGTGTCCACTTCTTGAGGACACTAGGTCAAAAATATTTTGTAAAGTACTAAAGGAGTCTTAACTCTCGGGCGTAAGCTGTTCGGGAAGTTGTCATACGATTCAGATCTATCATTGACCTAGATCTGGGTCCACGACCACAAATTGCAGCAACTCATTACTATTTTGGGAATTTACCCATAGATTCTTGTTATCACCCCTTCCCTAATGACCCCCTCCTTCCCCATCGACATGCGTGACCTCTTAAAAAGGAACTTAATTAGTGGCCGTGCGCTAGGGATACCGCAAAAAGAGATGCACAAATGGATGAACGGACGTGTGTATGTGCTACCCTAGCTAGACCACTTGACTTACCCTCGCAACAGGTGAAAAAACGAAAATGAACTGTACAGATGGATACAGATGTCAACACAAATTTTGGAAGAATGAACGGACTGGCCGGAGGCATGTAGACTCATAGATTCGTCAATCTGTGCCTCAAGGGTTTAAAATTCTCTCTCTCTCTCTCTCACGCGAAAACATGAAACAAATTTTGGTCATCCACGTACTCAACATAGGCGGAATCTTTCATATCATCCTTTTTATATTCTTCTTCGCTTTATCTTCCTGCGCATCATTTAGTCATCCATATTTGCCTTATAGTTACCTAACTCCTATTTCAGTTTGTTCTACAATATATTTGCATTCATAATCTATAAGTTCTTTTGATCATCTGCCCCCCAAAATAAATAAAAAGGAGGAAACTGAATGATGAGTTACATTAATACTTACACGTTTACTCAGTCTTCCCTTCCTGCTTTGTAGACTCTTCCGCTGTGACAAACAAAAATCAATTCATTATGGTTATTATCTATTGCTAAAAATTCAATCTGACATTGCCTAGGGACGAGCAATGCTAATTCCTCTGAGGAGTGTTCTAAGTAGGTATAGCTTCGTTGTCCGGCGGTGTATAAAATAAATTCTGTTCATTTAGTCTCATGAAATGTAATGTACATAAAAGTTTGGGGTTTTATATAGTATTTTTGCTGACAATAGGCTTTAAACTGATTTAAATGTCCATCTAAAACGAACGTACTATTATATAATAACTTCTCCCAATAGGTCGTAACCTTTCGATCGCCTATCGGCAACACGGTTCTTAGTTTAACTTATGGCTATTCGATTCCTTCACAATCTTTCAGTTTTTAGAACTTTTCTATTTGGTTTCAAGGTCGCAGTTAACACAACCGAGAAGTGCTTGGAACCAGTGCGATTGCTATAAGCGTTTTAGTTTACAACGATCACCACAAAAGCCAACATATTTATGATAATACTTTATTTCCCACATGCAAGCATATGACTTTTTTTTGGTGTCACAGAACAGTCAAATCTTAAAATAGAATAATGGGACACTTCCCCATACACGCGCACCCACACAAGCACACAGCACCCTCGCCCATGCTGAAGGCGCACACATACCCGTAATCTCCCAGCCCACCCCCACCCCCACCCCCACACTGATTCCTTGAGTTTTGCCATGTTTAGGGCAGCTGACTAGGAAGGAGGGTTAGAGAGATAGCTAGAGTAGACAGGTTATAGTTGTTAACCGATAGAGAGAGAGAGAGAGCAGCCTGTGGAAAGGAGTTGCGAAAGCGAGCTGTTCTAGTTTTAAGTGATCGAAAGCGTCTGCCCGATGGAAGGAGTTCGAACAGCTGGGTGGCTGGGTGGGTCACATCAGCAGCGATGTTTCTGGATCTGCAAGCGAGACGTGAGGAGTACAGCGAGGCAAGCGATGGAAGTTCCCGCCCAATGATCTTAGACGCGCTGCGCACCACACTTTCTGATCCCGTGTCTTCCTGCTGCCGCTGCCGGACCAGACTGACTGAGAAACTCAGAATGCTTTCCATCACCGCATGGTAGAATTTCTCAAGGATAGATCTGTGCACCTCAAATTTCTTTAGCTGTCGTAAGAAGTGCAGTCTCTGCTGACATTTTCTGACGATAGACGTGGTGTTGGTGGTCCACGAAAGATCTTTAGAGATGACTGTACCCTGCCACTTGAAGGTGTCGACCCGTCACACCGTTTAGATCTAGGGGTGTGAGTGAAGTTTTGTGCTTTTGGAAATCGATGATCATTTCTTTAGTTTTGGACACATTAAGCTCCAGATTGTTGGAGGTGCACCAGCCAACCAGCCGTGCTGTCTACTCACGGTACACATTCTCATCCGCATTAGAAATAAGTCCTTCGACAGTATTTGCCCAAGTCAGATGAGATAGAAAGATAGTCAGATATTTTCATCGTCTGAAATATTTACGCTGCTTTCTTGTCGTCGTTGTAACTCTCTGAAACGTCTGCTCATTAACTGATGGCGTCGCAGTGCTGAGTGGAATCACTGAATTACGGCGAACGTTTGGAGATTTATCAGGAATGACGGCTTGCACGAGTCCCACATCGCCACTCCGTTCCGATAAAAGCTACTAAAATCTTAAATGCTGGTTTTCTGATGGGCTCGTCTTTCTGACAGATGCAAGCGACGCGAGTGACAGACCAGGCTACGTACAGCGCTACAGTACTGTCGTTCACCCATGCATGTTTTCGATCAACAGTGCAACTCGTTCAGTGTTGGGATTAGATAGTGTGCCCTGAATCATATTCATCGAGCATCCAAGCCAACTGTTATGCAGCCTGTGTTTTGAATCCAGACCTCAAAAAGTGTTCTAGCTCGTCGCTGGCTACTGTCGTCACGCGCAAATTCCTTGTGTGTCTGTGAGCTCTTTTAGGCAGTATATTGTCTTTTTGTAAGTAAGATCGAGGGGCAACGAATTTCGGATCGAAAGGCAGGTGAAGCAGAGGAAGCACAAATTGATGCGGTCTCGCAAAATATAAAGACCGACGAAAAAGCTTCACGGTAAATTAGCAAACAGATCCGGGTAGCGCGACAACGGCTAGTTTCAAAACATGAACCGATTTCTTTCCAGATATATGTGTAGCGTTTTATCGGGTGAGCTGGATTTTAGGGAAGAGATAAGAAATGTAATCCCCTAAAGCTAACCCCCCTTTTCAAGCAAAAGGGACACGACCAGATAATTTAACACATTTATTGAACTATAAACATAGAAGGATAGCAGAGGAAGGAAAGAGGTAAGTGAACAAAGATGTAACAGTGCGTGTGTGTGTGTGTGTGTGGTGATAGCAGAGTGAGATAAGCTACAACTCTCAGAACAGTATGAACTACAATCAGAATACAATCAAACTTATACAATGCGTAAAAACTACTTGCGGTGAATATATATATATATAATCCAATCAGGAACAGAACAGTTAATCCAATGTAAGTTCGCACTCGATGGTGGTCCGCAGTAGTATAGGAGAAAACGGTAAATAACAGTAGTCTTGGTTCGCAGAGACGCAAAGTTCGGTCTGCAGAGTGTAGACTCAGGTAGGACAGGATGCATGATCGAAGGTGGACTGAAGACCCAGCCACGTCTCCGTTGGAGATTCACAACAGTTCGACCTGGTTCTCGTTTGGATATCCAGTACGACGAACAACGTAAAATAGAGTTCAGTTAGGTGCCCTTGGAGTGTCCTTGACCAACCGTCACAGGTAAAACTCCTTGCTCTTCGTAGATTTCTAATCTAGAAGAACGTCCGATCTCGACTAGTGGAAAAGTTCTCTTGTCTGTTCACTCACAGTCTACTACTAGACTAATTAATCGAGTTGCAGGAACACAGAGATGTGATACAGTCTTCCTACACAGTTGAGTCATCTACCCATTGATGGCCCAACACGTTCTTGTCTCTTTCCAACTTCGAGAAAGTTGACCAAAAAATCCTTTGCGTGGAGGCCTACAAAATCTTCCCACGACGAGTAATTAGCAGATACAGATATTCCACACTGAGTTAGATAGATTGTTATACGGGATTAGCCTACAGCGAGAAACGTATAGCAACAATTGACCGTTTAGAGCTTCACAAAACTATTAACACGTCTTCGTCTCTCGCTGCCTACTGCCAAAGTCCCCGAGAAAACGTTAAAACACCCCGGAATTTCTTCGTCTCCCCCGACAACCAAATTTACTCTCTTCTCATTGGATGGAGAAGACCGAGTCTTACGCGTTTTTTGATAATGAAAATGACGTCTCTACGTACTTCCGCTGCGTCATAAGCGCTGTCAACTTTCTTGAATGAAAACTTTCAAAGAAATGAGAACATAGAGTAAAATGAACAAAGTTCTTTAACAATAGCGCTGTGGAAACTTTCTACAACGTAACAATATTTTAGGATTGTACCTACCAACACTACGCCATAAATCATATTCATTGTGCACCCACTATCCGTCCGACAGATATTATTATGAAGTATCGATAGCAATTACTGTTACCCAATTATTACAGCTTCAATAGCTGTTACAGTTTTGTTTGTTCCATGTACATTTCGGCCTATAAGCTCTCTTCTCACTCTAAGTAAACATAAACAAAATTAGGGCAGCAAGTATATGAATTTATCATACGTAAAAACACAAACACGCAAAAGCATCTGTCATCGTTTAGTCAGCTCTTGCGTCGTGTCTGAAAGCAGAAGATGTGGGGTACCGAACATTCACGAGCGCAACCAAATCTATATCCTTCTGCTGTCAACCCTTAATTGTAGCACCTCAGCTGCTGCGTTACAGGTGTCGCGTTACCTGCCCCACACATTCTAGATTAAAATTTACTCTTCTTGAAGTGTGTGTACCGTTGATTGCAAAGAAGCAGCACAGCGCCAGAATTTGTGTTAAAGGTAACAATGTGCATTATGTTTAGAGTCGTTACTAAAACGATATGGCGTATCTGGTTCAATTTAACCTCAGTTAAACGAGTTTAACGAGTTCAATTTAACCTCAGCACCGACGTTGATTCATTTTACAAATCAACTTAAAAACCTTTTTTCGGGGCAGCCATGGCAGATTGTGTGGACCTCTGTAAGTACACAGCCTTGGAGTTAGTACCAGATGCCTGTTTCCCTGTCTACGGCTTTGTAGACAAACGGTTTTTTCTTCACCAGCAAAGGATGGTTAGGCAATAAGACAAAGGAGTGATGTTTCTTTGATTCCTACCAAGCAAAGGATACAAACGTTCTGTCCGCAAGTCGAAATTATGCCCTTCCCTCCAACATTTGCTAAACGATAGTCTCAAAGCTGAATGATCGCCTTCTGCCAATTGTTAATTTATGCTCGGTCAGTTCTTGTCCAGGCAAGAGGGGGGCGCGTTCCTCAGAGATTAGTGAAAGGTGATGTGCAGGTCTCGTTGTCAGTCGATTAACTTTTAGAAGAACAAAGCTGCCATTTGAAAAATAAAAATATACGCAAAGATCGGTCTGAAAATGGGAACTTCACTCTTTTTCGTAGGCTCGATAGTCTATGGTTGCACAGTGACGTACCCCTCTGCACGTCTTATATGGACCTATAGGCATCTATAACGAACAAATTCCATATTGGCGTGATCTGACGCCAAGGGAGATAAGCAAAACGCGTAATGTTGCCCCATTAAACGTCTTCATTTTCATGCGCTATTATTATTGGGTGAGATGAGTACATTCCCCTTGCCCTGTTTTTTCCCCCTGATTTACTAGGAAGAAGCATGGCTATAACGTTTTTGAATACGGTTGAAGAGTTCAGACATGACTGTATATTTCGCTCATACGCAGTTTACTGGACAGGAACGGGGTGTTCTCTTGTTTGTTTGGATTTTTAGTACAACGCGTTGGGCAAGGGCGGGCAACCAAACTTTCAATCAGCTTCCGGTTTTTTCTCCACTGCGATGAGCAACGCATGCAGACCTCACTGGCGTGCGTAGTTGTCGCCCACAGGTCAAGGCCAGGGTCTGGGCTGCTTCTCAGAAGGTCAAGCAGGAAATGACAGGAATCCGAAAAGGAGTGGTGTAGTGCGGCGGCCACTGAGCTAAAAATAGCGCTAGCGACTTAGTTCCGACGTCCACTCCCTCCCCCGATGGCAGGTCGTCGTCACTCTAAAGCTCGCGAACAATCAAACGGGTTGTGTCCACCACGCCCAAAATCGTGAAGAACATCCGGGATGCGAAGTACCCGTGCACGCGCACAAAGCTCCCTCCTTCGATCGCCACCCATTTCCTGCGTGTCATACGTCGGAGGCGACATAAAAGCGACTTTAGATAGGGCGTGACGTCAGCCACCACTGTATTGACTTTGCGTCGTCCCACGGTGGCGTCAACACTCAACAGTCGAGACGGAAAGGGACAAAACCGTCCGACGTTTTGTCGGAGAGTGGAAGCCTCCTGTTTAGCAGAGCAAAAACATTCCGCGCAGCAGCAGCCGAAAGCGCAGCGCTTGATGTAGTACATGCGGTAGTGAGGCATACCTCCAACCAGTGCTTTCTGGTCGCTTCGCAACCTTTGACCTGGTTAATTGGTGGCCGCGCAAACCTCGCTCGAGTGGCCAGCAGAAAGGTCATGAGTCTTAGTTCACTTCCCTTCAGGCGATGTCATAACGGCTGGCCCAGGACCGTGGCTCTCCCTACGTAAAACGTACTTCAGCGATACTTGGGGACAGTTCTCGTGCCGGAGATAGCGGAAAACATTCGCGTACTGTTGTTGTTGTTTTGTTTTTTTTTGCAATTAGTCCGTGAGAATCATCTACAAGCTACACTTTAATGAGGACTGTTATAATGTAACGACCACAGAGCTAAAACGAAATAAAGGTATCAACCTCCCTCGTGCTTCCATCAGGGTTCAGTTGCAGACCATCGTCACTCTAGTCAAAGCTCAATAGCTCGGGAGCAAAAGAGTGGCGTGTCCACCACGGAAGAACATCCGGGATGAGAACTATATCAGTGTATATGAAAAGTACTTTATACGTATATAGCAAAACGTTATCCAGCAAAGGGTCCACAGAATCGGTTCGAACTGCCAACTGACATCCTTTTCTAGCGCCTAGCTTATAAAACCAGCCCCCATATGCAAGACAATCAAATTGCTGACACTTCTGTCATGTCGGACATTCTAGAACAAGTTCCTTGAATTTCCCAAGAACGAAAACCAAATAGCAGGAGCGAATAGCTTATTCCAATTTCGAAACAGCGTTTTCAGAGACAGAAAAAAAAATCCGCTATTCGGGAATAATGTTGTACCGTTTACATGCATACGGCCCAGGATTTACTGGAAGTCGGTCAATCAGAGCGCCAGGTTTGGGTGCTTGGCGAACAAGGAAGATAATCAAGCGCGATAACAAAGCAGTCGGCACGTCAAGGAGTTATTGGGAATGTCGTGCCTGGTTCGGGAAAGGCGACGTTGGTCGTAAAGCTGTTATTACCTTGACAGGAAGTAGAAAAGGACTTAACCCCCTTTGCTCTGTTGCTGCGCGCCACAGGTCAGCGACCTTAGTCTGTCGGCACTCGGGTTCAAAGTTCGGTTCTGGGCGGAATTTTCTTCCACCCTTCCTGACCCCAGTTCCCCTCCCCAGACAACGAAGGGAAGAAGAAAGTAGGCCGGTGGTTGACGTTAGCGCGTTAGTACAGTGCATACACTCCCACCTGAAAAACCAAATGTGAGCGGTTCGGGTAAATATCCTCACGGGGTGGGAGAAAGAAAACGAAATGAAATGCACGCAGGCATGCAGGTACATAGATACACGTTCTTCAAAATGGTGGGTGGCTACACAGCGAGGTGTGCGGGGGTGGAGGTGGGGGCAGTGGGAGCAGACAGAGGCTTGGGGTGGATTGTATAGGCGTTCTTATCTTTTGTTCATAAGCAAAGCTGCACGTAAAATACACTACGCGTAAGGGCCGTACGACAGCCGTTATGAACGGAAGTGCAGATACGAACGCTCATGCAAGCTACCCTTGAATACCGCTAGATGCTCGGAAAATTGTAAAGAATTTTTTATAACCATCGCCAAAACATCAAACGGCTTCTCCCCACTGACCATTTTACTGCAGCTATCAGTATGATGGACATGGCGCAGTAACAGGACATTAACCCTCCTCCTCCCCATAGTACGAAATCACCGCAAGGATGAAGCACTTTCCCTCAGGAATAGCCAACTAATGGTGTGTTTAGGGGAAATTTTTTCAGTAGTTTTCTGAAAATAAAACAGACTGAAAATTATGCAAGCTGTCTGGGATCAGCAAACATCCGAGGTGGCGGGTGAAAGTTTAGCATTCTCTGTGCAAAAATGTCTGTCAGCTTACACTGGGCACGTTTTGTTGACGTACGAGAGATTTCGTGTTGAGTATCTCGCATGTTTCTTCAGGGGAATAACTGAAGCCTTAGGAAAACAACGATGAAAACAAACGGAAAAACACTGAATTTAGTACTTTCTCTTTTTTTCTCTTTCTCCCCCATTGAGCGGGCGAGAGAGATGACACACACACATAAGCACGCAAGCAGAGAGAGAGAGAGAAGGGAGCAAGAGGGGGAAATAGAAGACCACTAGGATGACAAGACGGCAGGACGAGGAGGCGAAAGAGGGAGGAATGCTGGTTCATTGTTACGGCCATCTACAGTAAATGACTTCCTGTCATGAGCTGTCAAGACTTTTTTTCACTTTTTTTTAATGGGTTCAAATTCCACGGCTACAGCCTCCGCAACCCACCCGCACCACTACCGAAGGCATGCGCGTGGGCGTGAGAAAAAATCCCGGAACAGGCAACCCAAGAAGTTCGGCTGGGGGAGGGGAAGAATCCATTCACAAAAACAACTCCCCCTCCGACCAACTGTTCCCATGTGTGATATATTTGCTTGCCAACGCTACGCTTTTTTTTCAGCAGATGTTTATTCGTCTCTAAATTAAAAAAAAATGCTCCGGTTGTTCACGCTTTGGGCTCCAGCTTGTGTGGTGGTGGTGGAGGCGGCGGCGAGGTGTGCGTGCGCACGTGTTTGGCATGGAGGGGGGGGGTGAAAGAGAGAGCGGGGGGTGGGAGGAGAAAGAAAGATCTAACCTGGAGTGCAGCCCAATGGAGAAAAACGTTTATACTCCATTAAGACAGTAATAAGATTGATTGTACGTTTGGATATTAGTTAATAAAACTCCAACATTTCAAAGTTTCTCCCCCCCACCCTCCAAAATAATTTTGACGCCACTATGACATCGATCTATCAAAATACAGAAACAACTTTTCAAGAATTCCAGTTCGCAGTCCCCACCCCCTTCCTCCCCCCCCCAAAATGGCGCCGCCGAATTGTTTCCTGGAATGTCATCTATTTACTTGCGGCTTTACAATTATTCGTCCCGTAATAAGGTATAAACACTTTTTTAAAAGTAATGCTCAGTAAACACTGCGCAAGTCAGAAATAACAACCGGTTCACTCAATCATTCGCTCTCCCTCGCTCTTCCTTCACACGTTCGTCATCCATTCAGTGGTGGAGACATCTGGCATATTTGATATTGCCCTACTTTCTGCCCATTGACACAGGATCTTGCGCAACAGTGAAATCTCTGGAAAATCCCTTCACGTGATCGCTGTGATTGTTATAGCAAGGGATAAGTTAGCTGCTTGCGAATAGTGCAGTAAGCCTCGTCATACCTTTCAAGACACACACACACCCAACTCCCCCGAACACACTCGCCGGCTCTGTGCCTCACGTTTGTCCTTTCCATTCAGATCGCTCTTCAATGGTTAGAGTTACTCCCCATTGACACATCCTCCTTACTCGACGACATAAGCTCATGCATGTACCGTATGTTTGGCAAGCCAAAACCCTTCATGTTACTCGGCTTTCCGCGCGTTTGAGAGAGAGAGAGAGAGAGTCCGTACTGACAGGCTGTCTAAATGTATCCTTTTCGAGGATGTATCAATTCGTGAGTTCTTAACACTAAAACAAAACAAGCTACTGTTTCTGTTTGTGTTACGGCTTTTCTCAACCATACGAATTTACCTATTTCGTCAAACATGATCAGGCATATAGTGGGGACAAGCGACTGTTAGTTGGGATGTAAACCTGTGGTAAAAATAAAGCAATTGAACCAAGTAATGTAGACAAACACATACGAAGTCAACGTTTCTGGGCTAACCCTTAGATCAGGACTTATAAACAAAACTAATACAAACAAGAAAAAAAAGACACCTGATGCAGACAAAAGCACAGGCTGCAATTGCAAGATGGCTTGTCACATTTTGGGGTCTGGTGGGTCAAGGAGATTACACCACATATTCTAGGTGTGACCCATCGAGGACCCTCCAGCCCTAATTAAGGTCCATAATCCCTTGTTCAAGCCGCCATCTAGCTGCTCACGACATCACCACCCAGGTTAGGTTCCTGTTCACACCTCTGATCAGGGGTGCTGGCCCTAGAAGCCAAGGGGCAAGGTGCTACTTACCCTGAGGCACAGCTGGGAAGGGACCAGTGGAGGTGTCGGGCTGGCCAGGTGTGGTTTAGTTTGTACAGGGGAGGATTACATATCTGGGGAAACCTGCTGGTGCGTAGTACTGAGCACCAGCCGATGGGCGTAAGCAACCAGGAAGGGGAGGGGGTAGCTATGTCCACTCTAGGTGTCCACTTAGGGGCGTGTTCTAGTAGTTGACATGGGGTGTGGCTTCTGCTGTCTCTGACCTGACTGGTTGATACATGTAACCGCCTTGTTGACCACATGCGTGTGAATGAAAGAATCTATGGACGAAAGTTGAGAATAAAAGGACTGGTTTAGACCGTCAAATCATCTTCCGCCCAAACATCCTGTGAAAGGACATCTTCTGCCCAAATCTCCTGTGAGAGAACGTCTTCCGCCCAACTATCCTGCGAGAGGGCATCTTCCGCCCAAGAGAGCATCTTCAGCGAAATCTACAGTGAGGGCAACGTTAGCCTGAACTCCTGTAAAAAAAGAGCTTCTGTGGGGAGAAGAACGTGTCCTGTGGTACAAGTTTGCTGAAGGCTGAAGGATTCAGCTGCAGAATTGAGGTGTCTCGTCGTACTGGACGTGTGGAAGTCTAGTATCAACGGCACGTGGCTTGAGTAGACCAGTTGCCTAGCGCAAGGGACTGCGAGGGTGTTGGATACCTCCAGACTGGTGTGAGACTCTAGCATGTGCTCCTCTGCTGTGGGAAACCTCTACGCTGACCGGGCGGGAGAGGACTGCAGAACGTAAAGGAGGGAGACCGAAGACCGCGGACAAGACAACTGTCTGAAGCAGGGGGCGAAGGTCCAGCCTTACAAGGAGGCTGCCTGCAACCGGGCTCTTGGGGTGAGCTCAAGGGGCTGTGTGTCAGCCTTGTGAAACGTCATATACTCTGTGGCGTGTGTGATCGTCAGCATCGAAGTCTGCTGTTATGTGGAGGTGTTCAAGAGGTCTTCAGGGTATCTACTGGTGAACATATCCAAGGAAGGAGCGCTCCAACGTACAGACTGTCGTGCAGACTGTAAGAAGCATTCGGGAACGAGTGTTGTGTTCTGTGAGTGTTGTGCATCACGTGGTCATTCTTTTCTCGTAAGCAAAGGCGAGATCAAGGTAGGTGGTTTGTCATTGTGGTTAATTGCGAGCGGGTGATGTAGGGTGGTGTGAGATGTTATAGTAGACCTAGCTCAAACAGAAGGAAATTGCGGGACCCCTAGAGCTGAAACGAGTTGTAACATATATTGTCTTGATTGTAAATACTCGCTGTTTATATCAACAATACATTCTTCTTTTTTGTGTTCACTGTATTACAGTCTTTTGTTGTTCTTTATGGGAGACTGTAGGTGGTGGGGGCTCAGCCATATGATTAAGGAATCATATTAATTAATACGCATATGTCACCCTCTTGACGGTGGTCGGGTAAGTGAGAATAGGAGACGACCCGTCAAGAGTACACAAAAAAGAAATCTCCCTACTTGTGACATGGCTCTTATCTTCTTAATGTGATTTTTTTCCCCTTGTTTGTATTTTGTTTTGTCCGTTTTTGTCAGTCCTGATGAAGGCGGGGTAACGCCCAGACACAGTGACTTCGTCTGTGTTTGTCTACAATACTTGGTCAGTGACTTTCTGTGTCTTTGCCAGAAGTATACAGAGGTCACGTTCAGAGTGTGACCAGAACGTGCATTCGTGTGTGGTTATAAATACATTATGCATGCATACATATACATACATTTATGAGCGCATTTTCTATCAGATGGATTCATCTGCATAGATACACATATAGAATACATTTCCTGAAGTGCATACATGTTCAACTGTCACCGAGTGACAAAGCACTTAATAACATTATCAGACAAACACAAAACACTTAGTAACGTTATCAGAGAAACAAAAACACTTAGTAACAAACACAAAAAATAACGTTATTAAACACACATGTCTTAGTAACAAACAGAAAACAGGTAGTAACGCTATCTGACAAACTCAAAGCACTTAGTAACGCTATCAGACAAACACAAACAGTAACGGTATCAAACACAAAACACTTTAGCAGCGAGAATCTTTAGCAGACGGTGTTGCTACATATTTCAATGCGAAGCAAGTACTGTGGACCCAAAGCCCTATACCTGGTAATAATGTTCATATTGAAAGCTACAGTTTTTGCTTCTAAGAAAACGAATAAACCGTCAAAGTCATGTTGAACTTATAGGGGCTTCAGGGAAAATGCATTCCTTTCCACCCTACCCCACCCAACCTTCCCACCATTGAAATTGAAGGTCAGTTTGTATTTCTCAGAAAAGCCGAGCCAGGGTTTAGGTAAAACCGTCCTTGTTTATCCAGTCACCTAATAAAAATATGCCCTCCCTCCGCCTCTCTCTTTATCTCTCTCTCTCTCTCTCTCGTCCCTTTAAGTCTGCCTGCCCATCGTCCATAGCCGAGATCGTCAGGCGACGTGACAAAAATCTCGACACATGTTTTTAGAGGTCGGGAGAATCCGGATGTTTTTGCCCCATCACCTGACGATTTTGCCTTTTGTCGCTTAGTGTGCAGCGGTCATAAGCATTGGAGCTGC
Organism: Lanistes nyassanus; assembly: GCA_004794575.1. Classification (NCBI taxonomy): domain Eukaryota; kingdom Metazoa; phylum Mollusca; class Gastropoda; order Architaenioglossa; family Ampullariidae; genus Lanistes; species Lanistes nyassanus. The sequence goes on along the minus strand of SMGT01002111.1, from coordinate 548,902 downwards.
ATCGAAGCCAGACTCTTAAGGATCGAGTGACGTCACACAGCTCCGAGTTTTCCTCTGCTTCCAGACCGCCCCGGGGTCTAGTGGTTAAGGCGTCCGCTTCCCAAGCGGGAGGTCGGTGATCCGCGCCCCGGCCGAGTCATACCGAAGACTTATTAACTGACAATCGAGTAGCTGCCTTGCCAGACGCCTGGCAATATAGGGAACAGTACTAGGTCTGGTTGGCCTGGTGTCCGTATAACGTGACTGGGTGGGACTGAAGTCTGTGTTGCGACACCAGTCCCACGTGTGGCAGCGGGTTAACTTGTCATAAGCAAAACCGTCCTGATATGCACCTCCTTTGGGGAGGGACATTAGACAAACAAATAACCAGCTAATCATCTGCTTCCGATACACAGGCATAAACAAGTAAAACACAGGCAGAGTAACAGAGACATAGTCTTCCCCCCCCCACCCCTAAAAAAAAATCACACCTAACATTTTGAGGTCTACAAGTGTTTGGTGTACGCTGTCCCCTTAAGATTACCACATACTTGGGTGGGTTACAGAGGGGATAGCATCTGCACTGGTCATCGTCCTGTACATTTAAAAGCAAGTTTGTGTACGAACAGGAGACACGAGCTTTCGTATCTGGCGTTCCGGTCATAAGACTGGTCTAAAGTGCCCTTCAACCTGTGCACTTCACTTGCGGCGAGGATATACGAATGCTCATGTGAAGCAGGCCAGGGTTGGGTTGCATGGGCGTTTTTATCGCCTGTTCATTCGTAAAGTTGCGTGTACAATACGCTGGCCGAAGGGGCCTTACAACCGCTGTTATGTCCGAAATGACGGTTACAAATGATCTGGATGGAACCCAACCCTGGGCTGGCTTGCATGATCGTATCTGCCCTTCTGGTGATAAAAGGGCCATAAGGCTCAATGTATTTGATGTGCTCCTTTACTTATGAACAGAAGATAAGAACGTTTATGCAACCCAGGGCAGGTATGGCTTGCATAAGCGTTCTTATCTTCTAATATTGTTAGTGAGGGCATTAATCGCATTCGTACTTGTATTGATTTCCCTAAGAACCGAACATTTGTACTCGGCCTAATAGTGAAACCCGCTATTCGATACACCCTTACTTTTTTAATTTAACTTCAAACCACATCCGGTCGTAAGAGCAGTTGTAAGCCCCCCTTTGCCCTGTGCATTTTACGAACGCCTTTACGAATAAACAGGAGATAAGAACGCTCATGCAAGCCAGCCCTGGGCTGTAACCTTTGCCCTTCCCAACCGGTCGGCACTTACTTTTTCTGGGTGTGTGTACCCGAGGTTCGCAGTACATCACGCAATACGTGTCACGTTTCTGGGCATTCGGCGAGTTAGGGGGCGCCGTGTTACTTGAGGTAACAGGGAGATGCACGCACCCACCGACGGGTTCACAATGCACACAGCTCACCCTTAACCCGCTGTCTACTTAAACTTGGCATTGATTCATTACGATACGGGTTAAAAAGGCGTGGCACACCAGCCATACTTTTATGCCAGGTGCATGCACTTTATGCCATCCTCACATGGTTCGACTGAAGTCGATTTAAAAAGGTGGCAAAAGACAACACCGCCTATCTGCCCCAAGTCAGCATTCAGCTTCATCGAAATTGGAGCAGATATGTGGACGCATGCAGATTTTGCGCAACCCCGTTGAGGGAAAGTACTGGTATGAAGGAAGGGGGAGTATTTTCGATCGAAATAGGAGGAACTATTAGCTGACGACATCTGTGTTACTATTGTTTTCAATCGATTAAGTCGAAGCGAGTGAGACTGGCATTAGATAACACGCACAAGCCGACGACACGGCGCCATGTTCTGTTGTCCCTTCAACCTTTGTCGTTCTGTTTCATTTACTTCGAAATTTAATTCGTGTGAATCAGCTAAACGGAGAAGAGGGGAAAACCAACAAAAGTTAAAGAAACTGAATCATTTTACAATACCTCTGTAATATGCTGGGAGTCGGGAAACTGCAACTCTTGGTTTATATGCAGGCGCTGGGCCACTGGACAAATCTTCAAAGTGATTACGGAAGAGATTACGGAAGTTACAGGAATTTATTAAAGTACATTACACACACGCACAGTGCACATGCAAGCATCATAAAAAGGCATTTAATTAAATCGCAGGTAGCTCTACGGAGCATAAATAAGACGTTTAAAATGCACGTGACATGACTCTACAGACAACGAGCTGGTGTCGAACGTCAGAGAGCTCCAAACACAATCCTACATTTTTTTTTCATTAGACTTTTCCCATGACTGTCTTAACATTTGCTTGAAGATAATCTCACTGTCGTGTCCTGAGCTTCACACGTTGCTCTCTTCCACCACCACTACGCACTCTTCCTTGCCTCCTTCCCTCCCCTCGTCTCTCGATCTTCGTTCTTTGTTCTGCGTCTGTTCTCTCCCCCACTTCACCTCCTAAGATTAGGCGGTGTGTGTGTGTGTGTGATGAGCTAAGTGCACTGGTTGCTGTTGGCACGTGCAGATTTTTTCCTTGTGTTTCTCTGGATCACTGTATATCGCCTTTAAGTCACAAAGATCGAGGGACAGCGAATTTCGAATCAAAATGCAGACGAAGTAGAGAAAGCACATATATGTACATGTAGGCCTTAAAATATAAACTCAGGCGACAAAAGGCTTAACGAAAAATTAACAATGTTGCCGACAGCAAGTTTCTATACAGCAACCAATTTTTAATAATGAACATATGCAAAATTTTAATTACTGGTACTATGTCAAATATCGTGGGGCCCTGTCGTCACCTTCTTTTGGTCTAATGTATTCAACAGTTATCACATTTTCATTTGGTCTGGGGGGTTTGTTGTTGTTGTTGTTTTTTTGTTGGTTGGTTTTTGCTGTTGTTGTTGTTGGGGTTTTTTTAACCTGTACTCTCTTCTCTTACTGGCCTCATGCGGAAGTAAAATGAGTGTAGTTACAACCACACCGACACTCTGCATATGCACTAAGGCGAAAATATCTGTCATCTCTATATTATTTAACTCCTACCATATTGTTTGATTGGCAGGCGTCGCTTACTCTATACCTGCCATTCTAATTATCCTGCTTGAACTGCGTGCCGCTGACCGGATTGCAAGGGCGATCGAAAAGCTTTGAGGTTAGATACAGCAATGTGCCTCATGAGTTCGTGTTAAGAACTCACTTATTAATAGCATATCCCGTTCCTGATAATGCTGATAAATTCACTTTATTGAGCATATGACATTCAATTGTTTGTTGAGCTGCACCGAATATGCGATTCGAATTTGTACTTGGCCGAATAATGACAAAATTCGAATATTTAGGTATGTGAAAAAATAGAATATTTAAAATTCTAACACTCACGCCTTTATTGTCACAGCGGGCGGGTACCTTATCTTATTGGACTTCGACTTTTGAGAATTATTGAACAAACGGTTTATGGCGATCTTGTAAATGTAGATTTAATTTAGCAATCGTCACCAAAACCTTTTCTGCTTTAGGTCAGTGGTTTCTAAACCAAAGGGTGACGATGCTGTGAAATAATGTGAACAACTAGAGCAATCTTCCGAGGGAAAAGATTCTCATACTTCGACACGCTCGCTCAGTCTCTCACAGGCAAAACACTACTAGCTCAAGAGCCCCCACCCTCGTAAAACACTCAACTGCAGCGAACTGTTATTCAGCATATATTTCAAAACACTAACTGGCTCGACAACATCAAATATCTACAAAGTATTTACAAAGAATCACCGTGCTCGTGTCTAGGGTGAGAC